>MU786584.1:4254-53482 GCA_026770625.1 Nicotiana glauca | reverse complement strand
AAATAGCCCCCCTATGTACCTTCATCTTGCCCCCCCCCCCCCCTTTACTTCATTACTATAGTTGCATCCATCATGAAATAAACTAACCTACCTGGGTTCATACTGATCCGACATTCGTAAGAATCCCTTCACTTATTAATATCACTCGAAGGTTCAACAATATGTTATCAAGCCCTTATCACCATATTCAAAATTTCCTAGGCGTAGAAACCACCTCGGAGATTATATCCCTCGAACCATCAGCACTGGAAACGCTGATTCAATCCTGAGGTCTCAACACACAACCATCTCTAATAACCACTTCTTAGGCTCCATCACATGACGTTTAGCCCAAAGGCAAACAAGTCAAGATCAACATGTTGATGAGATTAAATCCATTTAATTGAGGACAATGACACCATAATATTAACAAAAATCCTACCAAATTCGAAAGAATCAAATCTCGACTGTAGGCAACATAAATAATTGGCTGAAATGACAAAACACTTATGGGCTATCATCGAGAAGAAGGATTTCCTTTGGATCAAGTGGATCCATACTTACTACATCAAGAAATAGACTATCAATACTATGTCTATACCTAAGAATACAGCCTGGGTAGTGAGGAAATTTCTTGAAATCGGGAAGCTTATCATTGATCTACCAACCATGCAAGGTGACCTAACTTCAAGACTAATGAAATTGCAAAGTACTGATGGAAGATTCAGCATCAAGAAGTTATATCAGATGTATATGGCTCAAATACAAAAGGTGCACTGGAAGAGCCTAATTGCACAACCACATAGACATCCTAGACACAAATTCAACTTATGGCTAGCTATACAGGGTAGACTACCTACTGTTGAGAGGCTACAGAAAATTAGTATTCAAGTTCCTCAAGCTTTTAGCAAATTCTACTAAAGGCAGATAAGTACGTGGCAGGAAGAGGTGAAATGGATGACAACTTGTGCTAGGAAAAACAAAGGATTTGGGACAATTATCTCAACTGTCTTTGGGATGATGGTATACCTCATATGGTGAGGTATGAACAAGATTAGATTTTAAAGTGGCAGCTCATCCCCATATAGAATGTATAGATAAATTTCAAGCCATATACACATAAGAAGCATTTGGAGGCATTGAACTTGTTTCTGTAAACAAGTTTAGCTTCTTTGTTCTGTCAAATATAATGTCTATTTGCCTATAGTGCAGATTGTATAGGCATTAGGATGTGTATATGTTATATTTGAAATCAACTTGCATAGGTTATAGTTGAGCAATTAGTTGTCAAGTAGAGTAAAGGAACTGGTCAGCAGTTCCTGTATTGTATTGAATTTTTTGGTTAAATAAAATGAAATTTGACCAAAAAAGGGGTGTGGGTGGGAGAATTTCTTTAGATGATTAGTAGCAGTGTGTTAGAAAAATTTTAGCTTCTTACTTTTGTTTTCGTAGTTGTGTAGTATCGTTCCTTTTAAGAAAAATCGGAAAAAAATTGAACTTTTCTCGATGATAGATCTCATTCAACAATTGTCTTGAGAGATTTAAGTTGAAAGAAAAAAAAATAAAAAAAGATTTTCTTTAGTTAGATGGTGTAATAATTCCACCTTAGTTTTTCTTCGTGTCGCAGTTTTTTTTTTAAGGGTTTTGTTTGAACCGGGTGTAGCTAGTTTTATTTCTTTAGGAGTAAGATCCATTGTGTTGTAATTTGAATTGAAGAAATATCTCTTAACTTTGTTATTCCTTAAGAATAACGAGTACTTTGGTTGTGACGCTTAGGCTCAGTGTTTGACTCTTGTAGAAGTACCTTCAATTGTATGATCTTAAATCTGCTTAACTGCTTTGACTAGCGTATCTTGATGAGTCTAATCGTGAGTAAATTACGTTCCTTGTGTGTGAGAGGGTTGTGTGTTATTCTGTGCATCGCATTTAATGTCTCGACTTGCCCCGTGTGTTTGCAAAGCAAAATAGTAGTTTTGTTCAGTCTTGGAAGTGATATAAGCATTTCTTTGTTGATATATATATGTATCGTAGTTAACCACTTTTGAGCTTGTAATTTTGTTTCTTTGGCAGCCACATTACAAGCCTTACCTATTTGTTTGAATTAACCATCTATTTGGACATTTTCAGCTCTCATGAGCACTTGAATTTGAATGAACTTGGTAAAAGTTAAAGTGGGGGTAGTTGGATTGTCTTTTTATTGGAACTAATGAAATAAAGAGAAATGTGCACTGTCTTAAAAAAGTAAGAGCCACTTGAAATGGAAAAGAAAGAAAACAAAATAGTTGTATTATTGTGCAAATATCCCTTCAATGTGGTGGCTCTTGATGTAACTGTGCTTCAAGAAGTAGGGAGTTACTATATATTAATGTGAAGGTGGAGTTATGGTTTGACATAAGTGTGAGATTTTTAATCCCAAGTGTATATATTAAAGTGCTTATAGAGGTGTAGTCACTATTATATCAAATGTATCCTACCTGTCTCGAAGCCTACATTACAACCAATTAAAGTCCTATTTGATTGCAGACTGAATGAGCTCGATTAGTAGAGTACTACACTGTGGGCAGGCCTATGGTGCATCCTTTGTGGCATATGAATGTTATTTCTGAGAGTGAGTGAGTTGTTTCTACCTTGAGTACCTAATTATTCTTGAATTTTCTTTTCTGTGGAACCACTCTCATTTGCTGTGTGACGACACTTGATTCATGAAGCAAAGGTAATATTATTGACCTTTATGTTAGAGCAAGTGAGTGAGTTGTGAATAATGCATGGTACTTGTGAGGCAAATCCTGAGGTGAAGATGTTACACTCTTGTGCTTAGTCTATTTTAAATATTCTTAGTGTGATGCGCTAGAAGAACTATTTAAAAAGGTAGTGTTGTTATAAAGTGTAGTATAATTTCTCGAGGACAGGCAATGGTTTAAGTGTGGGGTGTTGATGGAAGGTTATAATTACGTATTTTAGTCGCTTATCGCACTCTAATTTACTACAATTTAATTGTGTTTGCGCTTTAATTGTTAGTGTTTTACACTTATTGTGTGTTTTATACCTCGTAAGAGTGATTCCGAGTTATGCAGATGTTATAGAACACGTTCGAGCTATTTGGAGCTTTGACGTCTAAGTAAAAGCCTAAGAGATTAAACCGGGATCATGTTCGAGGGTCGAGGATCAATTCTAGACGTCAAAACTCAATAAAGAAGCAACTACCAAAGAAATGCATTAATACGAGCTATTGTGCGATGGAGAGTGTGAGGCATTAGTCTAATTTTATATCAGAAATTTTAAAAGTTCAGAAACTGGATTTTTTTGTCTGACAAGAAAAAGCATTAGTGCAACACATGAGGCGACGCACGGGGAAACACACAATGCGACACAAGAAAAGCAATAAGTTTGCAAGTTTTCCTGTTTCGGCTAGGAAAAGGAGATTTCGTCTTGGCCCAGCCCTACTCGGTATAAATACATGTAAAAATTTATTTTGAGAACTTTTGACATAACGTAGACCTAGGGAGAGCACGAAGCCGCCGTGGAGGCCGAAATTCATCAAATTCCATCATTCTTCCGTCAAATTTAGTAATCTTTACATTTCTTTTGATGAATTGTTGTTTTGATACCATGTCTATGTGGGGCCAAATTTTGCGTTCTAGTATTGTCGTTGTCATGAATATTGAAGTTTATTAGTTATATTACCATTAATCGAGTTATCATCTTTGCTTATTTCTCTAATTTTGTACATAATTGCTTAATTGTTTGGCTAGTAGTTGAGTTCTATTTACTATCAATGCTATGCTTAGGAAAGCCGTTTTTAGATTAGAGTAGAATTAGAGAGAGCTTGTTTTTGAACCCGTGTCCCGGAGAAAGATTTCGCGGTTAGGATTGGAATATACCTAACAGTCTTTCTTAGTTGAATACCACATTATATTCGTTCATAATAGTTCAAGACTATATGAATATAGGGTTGATATATTATGGATAGACGGATAGTATTGTGGGAACGTGCTATTTATATAAATGATCATGTCAACTAGCAATCATAGATAGTTCGGATTAACATGCGTAATTATGAACTCAATAGGATTGATAAATTGACCACAACCCTGGAATCTATATCTCCGATGGTTACGTGTTTAAATTTCACAATAGTAGTTGTAATAGAAAAACCAACAATTTATTATCTTGGAATTTAAATTGATTTTTGTTTGCTTAGTTAAAGGTTAATCTAAGTCTTTGTGGGTTCGACATCCGAATTTTGAGTCACTTTATTACTTGGTGGCCACATATACGTGCGTGTACTTGGGGAACCAACAACAATTAACACTGGAAATGCCGATTCGATCCTGAAGTAGCAACACACAACCATCTCTGATAACTTCTTCTTAGGTTCCATCCCATGACGTCGTTCCTAGAGGCAAACAAATGAAGATCAACATGTTGATGAACCTCAATGCATTCAATCGAGGAATGTAACACAACAATATTAACAAAAATCTCTCCAAATTCAAAAGTATCAAATCTCGACCGCAGGCAACACAAATACTAGGCTAAAATGACAGAACACCCTCCATATGGCGATAATAAAAGCCCACTCGAATACGCTGAGAAAAACATCTTGCACCATATATGCGGTACCATTACAACTCCATGATGCCCATTTGATAACAAGCACTCTACATTGTATAAGAATTGAATAGAAAGGAAACGGCGGCATAAGCCTTAATGGAATCAAATTGCACAATGAGGAATCAAGAAGCGAGATTCTCCTAACTGCCATGTAGCCTCTCGAATATAAGTACAGACATCTACATACCGATCTACAAGACTCTACTAGACTTGCTCATGACTCATGAAACCTAAGTAAACCTAATGCTCTAATACCATGCTGTGTTGACCAAAAATCCACTATAGGTCGTGATGGCGCCCAACATCACCGTAAGATAAGCCAACAGTGAATTATCAACTTGATTGGTCATTTTAATATTTTTGAAATTATACATCCCATTAAATAAATAGAGTAAAAACCTGATACTCGTGGAAGTCCATGATTTTTCTTTACCAAATTTTCTCGTATAAAGTGTAAATTACAAGAAGAAATGATAATAACTACATGAACTATAATAATGAACACCCACTAGGAACCCCCAAAACCCGACATCACAGAATACAAGTTAGATAGAAAAAAATGTAAAAAGTTCTGATGGAGACTCCATATGCTGCGGATCATAACATGGGGTGCAGCTCACCGTAAAGTTCCCACAACAGAAGCGCCTCTCTGCCCAAAAGACCACAAAAAATATATACCTTCATAATAAGTGCAGAAGTGTAGCATGAGTACGTAAATCAACGCTTACCCAGTAAGTATCTAGCCTGACCCCAGAGAAGTGGTGACGAGGGGTCATCGACACTTACTAGTGGTCCAATAAATAAAGTACAACAGAAAGTAAACAAGTATGAGACATGGTAAAAATAGTCTTACAAAATTTAAGCATGTGGTATGATCCTCCTATGAACAATAAACACAAGCTCTCAATTATTAGTTACCTCCTTAATCAGGGTATACATAAAATGGACCACACTAGATAGGTCGTTACAACTAAAATCAGGAAAACATACGGATATGCTAGTTTCTTGACAAATATTAATCACGACGCTTCCGAGGCGAACAGTCCAATACCATAGGAGTGTTTCATAAAAATGCTAAGGCGAACGGCCTAATCCCATAAGAATATGGTCATGTCGAGGCGAATTGTCCGATCCCATAAAAGTGTGGTACTGCCGTATGGAATGACCCGATACCATAAGAGTGTGTTACAATATCCTATCTAGGCGAACGGCCCAATCCCATAAGAGTAAGAATCTTAAATGAGTCCTTGACTCCAAGAACGAATAAATGTGTAAATATAAAATTTAAGGAATGCATTTCAGTGAAAATGTACAGCGCAGGAGAAATTCATTGTCACGACCCAAAACCCTTAGTCATGATGGAGCTTATCGTGGAACTAGGAAAGCCACTACTCAACCATCTCAACACAGTAAAAGCTTTGAAAATAAAGATGGAAGCAATTAATATTTAACGGAAAAAAATTTGAAATAGAAATAAATTCGCAAAACAATACAATCCATCCCGAAAGTAGGGTGTCACCGAGTACATGAGCATCTATACAAGAATATAGTCTACTACAATGTCTAAGGAAAAAGAACTGAAATACAGAAAGAGATAATGAAAGAGAGTCAACACATATGATTGCCATGCAGCTAGCTCAAAAGTCTCCGGGATCTACTCCTCAGTTAGCAGCCGCTATGACCGGAAGCACCTGGGTCTACACATGAGGTGTGGGGTGTAGCGTAAGTACAACCAACTCAATAAGTAACAAAACCAACCTTGGGATTGAAAGATAGTAACAAACTCGAGCGGCACAGTTCAATATAGAAATAACAGTGCAGAAATGTAGGCATGCTTTCAAGTGCAATAGATAGCTCAAAACATTAAAATAGATCAAATCGGAATGATATGGAGAATATAACTCTGCTACTTCTACATGCCAACGCACATGCATTATCTGATCCACCATGCTGACATTCTCATGTGCTCACGCTCTCAATGTTTAATGACTTGGTACTGTATATGGCCCATAAGGCGCAGGGAAGATCCATCCCGGAATATATATATCACTGACCATCTATCACCCAGTACCGAGTAGGGACATTCCAACCTATGGAGAAAATCCATCTCCAGGTATATAATGCTTCGGACAAAATCCATGTCTAAGGAAGATCCATCCCTTAATAATATCAACCGCTCTCACTAGGGGTGTTTGCAGACTTCGGGAGCTCTTTCAACCCAAGCGCTATCATAAATCAGTATAATTGTTGCAGCATATAGCCCGATCACATAAATGTCACTCATAATCAAGCTCTCAGCCTCACTTAGTCATCAACCTCTCATCTCACTCGCTAGCTCACAAATGTCATGAAACTATCCCAAACATGTTGATATGATGTATCAACAAACAACAACAGAGATTGAGAAATGATATTAAATGAATGAACATGACTGAGTATGAAATATCAATGAGATCATTAAGTCAACAACAAGAAAAGACCTTTATGAGTCCCAACAATACCAGCATACAGCTTAAACATGATCTCTAGCATGATAGATAGCTCAGTTATATTATCACATGGTGAAAACACGGATATAAACAAGATAGGGCCAATTTACAGTACCAGGGAACTGACTAGGTCCCAATTCACACGGTGCACGCCTGCACGCCTGGCACATGGCATGTGCGTCACCTAAATACCAATCATATAACACAAAATTTGGGGTTTCAAACCCTCAGAACCAAGTTTAAAAGTGTTACTTACCTCAATCCGAACAAAATTCTACTCCAACACGCCTTTGCCTCTCAAATCGGTCTCCTAACATCTTGAATATCCACAAGCAGTACAATATAATCAATAAGGGCTTAAGGAATCAATTCCACAAGAAAAATACAAATTTATAAGCTAAAATCTAAAATTAGCCAAAAGCAGGGGGGCCACGTCTCGAAATCCAATAAAAGTCACAAAACTTGAAAGACCATTTACTAACGAGTCTAACCATGCCAAATTAATTAAAATCTGACATCAAATGTCCCTTCAAAGCCCAAAAATTAACTCTCCAAATACCTATCCTCAAACCCCGAAATTTTATCTCAAAACGCACCAACTAGGTGGAAAATCATTGGGAAAACATAGGTATTGAAGAAAAATGAACACAAGGAGCTTACCTCATGAATCTCTTCAAAAACCTCCAAAATCTGAGCTCAAAGCGTTAGAAATGGCCAAAAATTTCAGAACCTTGCTTATATAGTTTCTGCCTAGGCTTTCTGAACCTGCAACCACTTACTCGCATCTGTGGCTTCGCGGGTACAAACAAGTCACCTGCTTCTGCAAAGAATCCCGCTCTTGTGGGACAGAATCCTGCTCCTTCGGGCTTGCTCCTGCAAGGAAATAGCTATTTCTGTGGAACCCAGCCCACAAGCCAAATTCGCTTCTACGGTCCTTCTACCACTTCTGCGGTTATGAAGATGTGGAAAAACCATCGCACCCGTGGCCATCTACTACTTCACCTCAACACCGCATCTTCACTACTCCTCTCTACATCTGCGATCTCGCACTTGCGGTTCCCCAGCCGCAGGTGCGATTACACCAACAGCCTTTAAGCTTCAACAACTTCTCAACTTAACTTCCAAGTCCCTTAACCACCCGAAATCAATCTGAGGCCCTCGAGACCTCAACCAAACATACCAAAGAGTATTATCCCAATACACACTTAATCTAACCCTCAAATCATCTAAAACAATATCTTAAACACGAATTGCACATGGATTCAAGCTTATTGAACTTTGAAATTTCCAAATTCTACAAACAATATCTAAATCCATCAAATCATGTCCAATTGACCTAAAGTTTGCACGCAAGTCACAATGACCCATAAACCTATTTTAACTTTCAAAAATCTAATTTGACCTCGACATTAAAAAGTCTACTCCCAATCAAACTTTCAAAAATTTCAACTTTCGCCATTTCAAGCATAATTCTACTACGTATCTCCAAATCCCAATCCGGATGCGCTCCTAAGTGCAAAATCACCTAACGTAGCTAACAGAACCATCAAAATTCAAATCCGAAGTCGCTTATACATAAGTCAAGATCTGGTCAAGTTTTCCAACATAAGCTTTCCTTTTAGAGACTAAGTGTCTCAATTCACTCTAAAATCTATCCGGACTCGAACCAACTAACTCGGTAAGTCATATAATAGTTTTATTACAGAAAATGTGTAAATGGGGGAATGGCATTACAACTCTCAAAATGACCGGTTGGGTTGTTACATCCTCCCCTTCGTAAACAAATGTTCGTCTTGGAACGGGTCTAGAAATACACATGGAGTCACAAATAGGTGTGGATATCTTCCCTGTATCTCCTGCTTGGTATCCCAAGTAGCCTCCTCCACGGGCTGACCTCCCCGCTACACCTTCATTATAGCTATATCCTTCGAACCTGCCAGTCCAAAATGGCCACCGGCTCCACATCAAAGTCAAATCACCATCCAACTGAACCGTGTTGAAATCCAAAACATGAGACGGATCACCGATATACTTCTGTAGAATAGAAACATGAAATATTAGATGCACACTTAATAAACTAGGTGGCAAGGCAAGCTTGAAAGACACCTCCCCAATCCTTTTAAGTACCTCAAAAGGCCCAATAAATCGAGGGCTCAACTTGCCCTTCTTCCCAAACCTCATAACACCCTTCATGGGTGAAACCTTCAAAGGAACCTTCTCCACAACCATGTAAGACACATCACGGACCTTCCTGTTAGTATAACTCTTCTGTATAGACTACACCGTGTGGAGCCGCTCCTGAATCAATTTAACCTTGTCCAAAGTATCCTTAACCAAGTCAGTACAATAGCCTAGACTCACCCTGCTCCAACCAACCTACTGAAGATCCATACTGCCTCCCATATAAAGCCTCATATGGATCCATATGAATGCTCTCATAATTATTATTGTAAGCAAACTCCGTGAGCGGCAAAAATTGATCCCATGAACCCTCGAAATTAATGACACAAGCGCGTAGCATGTCCTCCAATAGATGAATAATGCGCTCAGATAGTCCGTCCTTCTGAGGGTGAAATTTTGGGCTCAGCTCAATCTAAGTGCCCAACTCTCGCTGCACGGCACTCCAAAACTGTGATGTAAACTGTGTGCCTCTATCTGAAATGATGAAATTTGGCACACCATAAAGGTAAACAATTTCTCGAATGATAATCTCAGCCAACCGATCTAAAGAATAAGTGGTACCAAGTGTTATGAAGTGCGCGAACTTGGTTAGCTGATCCACAATCACCCAAATAGCATCGAACTTCCTCAAAGTCCGTAGGAGCCCAACTACTAAACCCAAGGCAATCTGATCCCACTTCCACTCTAGAATCTCTATCATATAAAGCAATCCACCCGGTCTCTAATACTTATATTTCACCTGCTGAAAGATAAGACACCTATCTACAAATCCCACCCAACTATATCTTTCTTCGTCCTCCTCTACCATAGTGTCGTCTTAAGTCCTGATACATCTTCGCGGCACCCGGATGAATGGCATACCGCGAGCTGTAGGCCTCCTAAAGAATCAGCTCTCGTAACCCATATACATTGGCCACACAAATCTATCCCTGCATTCTCAACACCCCATTATCTCCAATAGTCATGTCTTTGGCATTACCGTGTTGAACCTTGTCCTTAAGGACAACAAATAAGGATCATCATATTGGCGCTCTTTGATGTGATCAAATAAGGAAGACCGAGAAACCACACAAGCTAGAACCCGACTGGGCTCCGAAACATCTAATCTCACGAACTGGTTGGCCAAGACCTGAACATCAACTGCAAGAGGTCTCTCACCAACAAGAATGAATGCAAGGCTACCCACTCTTACTGCCTTCCTACTCAAGGCATCGGCCACCACATTTGCTTTTCTCAAATAATACAAGATAGTAATATCATAGTCCTTTACCAACTCCAACCATCTCCGCTGCCTTAATTTGAGATCATTCTGCTTGAACAAATGCTGCAAGCTATTATGATGAATAAATACATCACAAGACACACCATAGAGATAGTTCCTCTAAATCATCAATGCATGAACAATGGCATCCAACTCAAAATCATGAATAGGGTAGTTCTTCTCATGAGGCTTCAATTGGAGCGAAGCATAAGAAATCACTCTACCCTCCTGCATCAAAATACACCAAATATCGATCAAAGAAGCATGACAATATACTCTATAAAAACCAAGAGCTGATGGTAGAACTAGAACTAGAGTTATGGTCAAGGCAGTTTTGAGCTTCTGAAAGCTCTCCTCACACTCATTCGACCACCAGAAAGGAGCACCCTTTTAGGTAAATTTGGCTAATGGTAATGCAATAGACAAGAACCCTACTCGAAGCGACGATAATAACCTACCAACCCTAGAAATCTCTGAATCTACATAGCTGGGGATTGTCTGGGACAACTCTGAACAGCCTCTATCTTCTTTGGATCTGCCTGAATACCCTCACTGGACACCACGTGCCCTAAGAACGTCACTGAATTGAGCCAAAACTCACACTTGGAGAACCTAGCATAAAGTTTATCCTCCCGCAACCACGACAACACAATCCTCAAATGTTGGGCATGATCCCCCTAGATACGAGAGTACACCAAGATATCATCAATGAATACAATGACAAACGAGTCAAGATAAGGCTAAAATACATTGTTCATCAGATGCATGAATGTTGTTGCGATGTTTGTCAGCCCAGAAGACATCACAAGGAACTTATAATGACCAAAATAGGTCCTGAAGGATGTCTTAAGAATATTTGAGTCTCGAATCTTCAGCTGGTGATACCTTGACCTCAAATCAATCTTGGAGAACACCCTCGCTCCTTGAAGTTGGTGAAATAGACCATTAATATGCGAAAAAGGATATATGTTCTTGATTGTGACTTTGTTCAACTATCGTTAACCAATGCACACTCTTATAATACCATCCTTCTTCTTCATATATCGAACCAGCGCACCCCATGGTGACACACAAGGCCTAATAAACCCCTTCTCAAGGAGTTCTTGAAGTGGCTCCTTCGTCTCCTTCAACTCAACCGGTGCCATATAGTATGGAAGAATAGAAATGGGATGAGTGCCCAGTACCAAGTCAATACAAAGTCAATATCCCTGTAAGGCGGTATGCATGGCATGTTTGTTGGAAACACATATGGAAAATCTTGTACCACCAGAACAAAATCGACTGTAGGGGTATCATCACCAACATCCCTCACAAAGGCCAAATAAGACAAACAATCCTTCCCAACCATCCGATGGGCCTTCAAATATGAAATCACTCTACTGGAAACTTAGTCGAGATAACCTCGCCACTCAATCTGTGGAAACCCCAGCATCGCCAACGTCACAGTCTTAGCGTGACAATCTAAAATAGCATGACATGGAGATAACCAATCTATACCCAAGATCACGTCTAAATCGACCATACTGAGCAGCAAAAGATCAACTCAAGTCTCTAATCCCCCAATAGTCATAACACATGGCCGGTACACATGGTAAACAATAATAGTATCGCCTACCAGCGTAGATACACAAAACAGATAAAGCTAAAGACTTACGAGGCATATCCAAAAAATAAGCAAAACATGATGATATATATGAATAGGTGGAATCGTATGTCAAATAATACAGAGGCATCTCGGTGAGATACTGAGACAATAGTTGTGATCACTGTGTCTCAAGCAATAGAATATAGTTTGGAAGGGAGTGCATAGAATTGGGCGTGGATGCCACCTAATCGGCCTCTCCCTCTAGGGTGACCCCTATCTGATTAAGCTCCACCCCAAGCTGGTTGGGCAGGTGGTGAAGTAACGGGTGCTGAAATTGTAGGCTGACTTGAGCTGAACCACCAGAAAGGCGGGGAAAATACCTCTTGATATGACCCAAATCTCCACACTTAAAGCAACCTTTCCTTTTGAATGACGAGGGGGACTTAAGGGAGCCCTGAGCACCAGGATAAGTACTACAAGGACCCGACATAGATGAACCATAAGCTAATGATGCATGAGATGAACATTGAGCTGGAAGGGAAGTGAAAGATGAGTGACCCTGTTGAGAACTGTGTGAACCATGTCTAGATGATGCACCATGAAAAACTAGACGAGTTGTCTGAGCGTTCCTGTAAAGACGACCCCTGTCGTGGAAAAATTGACCTTCAGAAGGAACATTACTAAAACAACTTGAACCATGAGACCTCTTGGCCTCCTCTCAACCCGGTCCTGGTTATGGACCATATCTATCTACCGAGAAATGTCAACAACCTCGTCGAACGTAGCACCAGATACCCTCTCTCTAGCCATAAGCACCCCAGCTGAAATGTGAGGCCATTAATAAACCTCCTGATCCTCTCCCTATCAGTAGGTACAACTCAAACTACATGATGTGCTAACTTAAAAAACCTTATCTCGTACTACGTCACACTCATATCATCCTGACATAACTGCCCAAATTTTCTGTGTGGCTCCTTTCTATGAGACTGAGGAACGTACTTCTCCAAGAAGAGAACAGAGAACTCCTTCTTTGTAAGTGGCACTGTACCGATCAGCCAACGCCTCTCAGAAGTCTCCCACAAGTTGAAGGCATCTCCAGAAAACTGAAAAATAGTAGAGACCCTAGTGGTCTCTAGAATACCTGTTATACGAAGAATCGTCTGTCATCTATCCAAGATACCCTAGTCATCCTCCTACTCTACCCCTCTAAAAGATGGAGTCTATAGTCTACCAAACCTCTCTAGTCTCCGTTGCTCATCATTGGTCATAACAGGAACCACATGGGCCTGAACAGTTTCCACCGGCTGGGCTAGTAGTTACCCTGGTGTCTCGAGTCCCTGTATCACCTGCTCTAATGTACGGGCGGCAAAATTCTGAGTACCTCCCCGGCATAAGAAGTGGTTGTTGCGGCCGGAATAGAGACCGCCTGAGCAAGACTGGTGCATACGGTCAAAAACTGAGTTATGGACTCTTAAAGGCCTGGAATCATAATGGACACAGGTAGTGCATGAGTTAGTCCCACAGGCGCATCCACAATTGGGACGTGCTCCTGAATTGGGGCAACTGGTGGATTTGCAAGTGCTACCCTAGCTGCACCTCTGCCCCTACCGTGGCCTCTACCGCGACTTCGGCCTCTCGCGGCCCTGACTAGTGGTACTTATGGCTGTCTATCTTGCCCAATAATGTGTTTACTCACCATCTATGAGAGAATATAATGACAAAAGTTCGTTTACCAGAATCAACAAATTCGTACGACAAGAATTCAAGGATGTGAAGTTTCCTAAGGGTTCGGTAGCCTCTCGAAGATAAGTACAGATGTCTCTGTACCAATCTGCAAGACTCTACTAAACTTGCTCATGACTCATGAGACCTATGTAACCTACGCTCTGATACAAACTTGTCACGACCAAAACACACCATCGTAAAGGCGCCTAATGTGGAACTAGGAATGCCACTGCTAAAAAATCTCAACGCAGTAAAAGCTTTAAAAATAAAGATAAAAGCAATTAATATTTAAGAAAAAACTTTTTAAAGCAGAAATAAATCCCTAACACAATACAATTTATCCCAAAATCGAGGTGTTATCGAGTAAATAAACATCTATACCAGAATACAATCTACTACAATGTCTAAGGAATAAGAACTGAAATACAGATAGAGAAAATAAAGGAGAGTCAATACATGTGAATGTCATGCAGTTGCCTCGATAGTCTTCGAGATCTGACTACTCAATTAGCAGCCGACATAACCGGAGGCATCGGGATCTGTACACGGGGTGTGTGTAGCATGAGTACAACCAACTCAATAAGTAACAAATCCAATCTTTGGACTGAAAGGTAGTGACGAACTTCACAGGCACAAGGCAATATAGAATTACCAGTGAAGAGACATAGGCATGATTTGAAGTTCAATAGATAGCTCAAAATAGTAAAATAGATCAAATCGGAATGATATGGAGAATATAACTATGCTACATCTACATGCCAATGCACATGTTGTATGTGATGCACCATGTTGACAGCCTCATGTGCTCATGCTCTCAAATTCTTAATCACTCGGTATTGTATATTTCCCATACGATCCTAGGAAGATCCATCCCGGAATATATACATCACTGGCCAACAGTCACTCAGTACCGAGTAGGGCGATTCCAGCCCCTGGAGAAAATCCATCTCCAGGTATATAATGCTTCGGACAAAATCCATGTCCAGGGAAGATCCATCCCTCAATAATATCAATCGCGCTCATTAGGGTGTGTGCAGACTCCGGAGGAGCTCCTTCAGCCCAAGCTCTATCATAAATCAGTATAACTATTGCGGCGTGTAGCCCGATCCTAAAAACATCATTCATAATCCAGCTCTCGACCTCACTTAGTTATCAATCTCTCCAGTCTCACACACGCACTCACAAATTTCATGAAACTAGACAAAACATGATGATATGATGTATCAACAAATAATAGCAGAGACTGAGATACTATATGAAATGAATGAACATGATTGAGTAATAAATATCAATGTCATCAGTAAGTCAACAGCAAGAAACGACCACTATGGGCCCCAACAGTGCCAGCTTATAGCCCAAACATGATCTATAGCCTAGTTGACAGCTCAGTTTTCTTATCACATGGTGAAAATGCATCAATCAATAAGATAGGGGCACTTTACAATGCTAGGGGACCGACCAGGTCCAAATTCACATGATGCAAGCTCGTACGCCCATTACTTGACATGTGCGTCACCTCAATATCAATCACATAACACAAAATTCAGAGTTTCAAACCCTCATAAAAAAGTTTTAAAGTGTTACTTATCTCAATCCAAGCAAAATTCTACTCCAACATGCCTTTGCCTATCATCTCAATCTCCAAACCTCCCGAATCTAGCCACAAGCAGTACAGTGCAATCAATATAAGCTTAAGGAAACAATTCCACAAGAAAAATACAAATTTATAATCGATAATCCGAAATTGGCCAAAAGTCGGCCTCCCGGGACCACATCAAAAAATCCAACAAATGTCACAAAATCCAAAAGCCTATTCACTCATGAGTCTAACCATACCAAATTTTATCAAAATTCGACATCAAATGGCCATTCAAATCCCCAAAATTAACTCTCTAAATACCTAACCTTAAACCCTAAAATTTCACCTAAAAAAACACCAACTAGGTGGAAAATCAGTGGGAAAACATAAGTATTAAAGAAAAATGAACAGAAGGAGCTTACCTCAAGAATCTCTTTAAAAACCCTCGCAACAAGCTCCAAAATCCGAGCTCAAAATGTTAGAAATGGAAAAAAAATTCGGAATCTCGCTTATATAGGTTCTACCCAGGATTTCAGCACCTGCAACCACTTACACGCATCTGCGGCTTCGTGGGTGCAAAACAAGTTACCAATTTTCGCGAAGAACTCTTCTCCTACGGGCCAAAAACCTGCTCCTCCGAGGAAATATCCGCTTCTGTTGATCCTAGCCCACAGGCCAAATCCGCTTCTACGGTCACGCAAGTGCGGGAAACCAATTGCACATGCGGTCATCTACCGCTTCACCTAAACTCCGCATAAGCGTATCTCCTTTCTGCAACTGCGAGCTTGCATCTGCGGTTTCGCAGCCGCAGGTGCGATTACACCAGCAACCTTCAAGCTTCAGCAACTTCTCAACTTAACTTCCAAGTCTGTTAACCACCAGAAACCAACCCGAGGCCCCCAGGACCTCAACCAAACATACTAAAAAGTCTTATAACCCAATCTGAACCTCGTCGAACCCTTAAATTACCTTAAACACACAAATTGCACACAGATTCAAGCCGGATGAACTTTGAAATTTCCAAATTATACAAACGACATCAAAACCCATCAAATAATGTTTGGTTGACCTCAAATTTTGAACACAAGTCATAAATGACCCCACGAACCTACTCCAACTTCTAAAAATCCAATCCAACCCTGATATCAAAAAGTCCACTCCCGGTCAAACTTTTCAAAATTCCAGCTTTCTCCATTTCAAGCCTAATTATACTACGGACCTCCAAATCACAATCTAGGTGCGCTACTAAGTCTAATAACCTAATGAGGCTAACAGAACCATAAAAATTCAAATCTGAGGTCGTTTACACATAAGCTAACATCTAGTCAACTTTTCCAACTTAAGCTTTCCATTAAGAAACAAAGTGTCTCAATTCACTCTGAAATCTCTCCGGATCCGAACCAACTAACCCAGTAAGTCATAATAGCTTTAGAACACAAAAGGATCAGTAAATGAAGGAATGGATTTACAACTCTCAAAACGACCGGCTGGGTCGTTACATTCGTAAAGCGAGTACAATTATTCTGTGACTAATCATGTAGCTCATTAAATCTCTAAAATATCGAGTCTATAAATCTATGCAAACCTAGTCTCAAGTCATAGTGAAAAATAAAGGAATTTAACAAGCAAGGACAACTCAAATAGTACAATTAAAGCATGGCGTGAACCTAACTCTGCCCGAACATAATCAGGAATTCTACCATATGCACGGACACTCATCACCTCATACGTGTGTAGCTCCCACAACATCTAACACATAAAAATATAATACCTATGGAGTAAATGCCCACTCACAAGGATAGACAGGAGACTTACCTGGCTCCGAAGTTCCATAACCAGCTCCAATGCCTCTCTAACTCCTCCACTCAAAACCAAACCATCCGAAACTAGTCAAACAACATGTAATCAGTGAAAATATACTCCAGTGATTACTATTTAAAAGTTCATAATGATTTCCATCTCCGCTCGAAATGTCAACAAATCTAACTACCTACGTACCCGAATTCAAAAAAATTTAAAGCTAAACACTACCCATAATATTATGAACTTAAATATATAATTTATTCCTAATTTCACTTCCAAAATCATGGTCAAAATTCAAAAATTATCAATTCTAGACTTTCCACTTAAAATCCCTCAATTTCCATGAATTTTTCATGTTTAATCCATAAATAATGCACGTATTTAACTTGTAATAAGTGGGAATCACTTACCTCATTTTGATCGATGAATAACTCCACAAAATAGATTCCCAAATTTGGCCATCCATGTGAAACATAAGAGAAATTAGAGCTAAGTCTCGATTTTAAAGAACCCCTCTGCCCTGCGACACTTTTTACTTGCGTCCACACAGTCGCACTTGCGACTCTGCACCTGCGGAAAAATCCATTCCCCTCTAAGGACAGGAAAACCTGCTTCTGTGGAAAAAAAATTCACTTCTGATAAGCTTCACTAGCCTGCCCAGCTCCGCTTTTGCGGAAGATTTGGTCACGCCTGCAGAAGCGCACTTGCGCTTACGCCTCTGCATTTGCGGGAGGCCAAGCCTCACCACCTTTCACTTTTGCGCTCCATTGCCCGCACCTGTGAGCTCACAGGTGTGGTGGATTTCTCGCACCTGCAAATCTAGCCATCCTCACTCCCCTCCGCTTCTGCAACCCCTTTAGCTGCTTCTACGAGCTCGCACATGCAGCCCTTTCAACACAAGTGCGATTATACTAGATCTCAATTGCCTCAGCGATTTTTCTAAGTCCAAACTCAGTCCAGATCCAATCCAATTTGCACCCGAGGCCCTCTGGACCCCATCTAGCCATACCAACGCATCCGAAAACATGACACAAACATAGTTGAAGCCTCAAATCACGTCAAACAACATCAAAACTACAAAATGACAATCGAAACCTTTCTTTAAACTGTCAAACTTTTAACTTCATCGAACGTGTCCGAATTATACTTGAACATTCCAGAATGATGCTAAACTTTACGTGCAATTCATAAATCACGATACGAACCTATTCCAAGGCTTGGAACCCCTTACGGACATGACAACATCAAATTTCACTTCAAATAAAACTTAAGAAATCCTTGAACTCTAAAAATGCCTATCTTCCATAATAAGCACCGAAATACTCCCCAGCACCCGATTCTCGACCCTAACATACGCCCAAGTCTGAAATCCTCATGCAGACCTATTGGGACCTTCCAATCTCGATTCCGAAGTCGTTTACTCAAAATTCAAACCTTGCTAAACTCTTCCAACTTAAAGCTTTCGAATTGAAAATTTTCCTTCTGAAACAACTTTGAAGTTCCCGAAATTAAATTTCCATCCACATGTACAAGTCACAATACATGATGTGAATCTACTCAAGGCCTTAAACACAGAAGAGTAACGTTTCATATATCTAGTTATTCCTAATCCTACTAACTCTAAAAATATCAGTTTGTTTTCTTTTATAAGTGACATACACATGTTGAAGTAAAGCAAGAAATGAGAGCAAAATAGGAAGGCATTTTTTGAGAAATTCATGTGGGATTCAAGGGTGCAACCCTAAAGCGAAATGGACCAGATTGAAGAACAATTTTCATGCGTATGTCTTTAAGTCTAGTTCAATTGTATTAGGAACTTTTGAGTGGTACCTTTTAGTTTTTTTAGAAGCAAACTATATTAGGTACTTGAGTTGCATCATTCAATTAAGATTTAACCTGAAGTAGTCACAACAACATGTGGCATGTTGCTACAAGAGTTAGAGTTTAATCCTTAGTTTTGCAAGAGTTTATAAACTTTATTTTTCGCTCAAAATTATAGTGAAGTGTTTGGGGAAAATTCTACTAGAAAGTAGGACGTGGTTTTTCACCTTTTGAGTAAGGTATTTTCCAATTAAAAATCTTTGGACCTTAATTTTTTGCATTACTTATTCCATAATTGTAGTGTAAGGAACACATAGAAGATTTGAGTCTTTAAATATATTAGTTCACGCGAAAATTAGGAATCACATAAATCATCCCCCTTCCCCTCTTGTGTGGTATTGAAATATAAGACATCACTACCTAAAAACTCTATTTCTACTCTATGAAATCTTAAATATAGGATAAAATTCAATGAAAAGTAATGGAAGTTAATCAAAATCAATTTAAAGTTACTAACATATGAAAGTTGGAAAAAATTGCACTCGAAAGTTGCCTCTATGTGGAGAATAGGTCTCAAAGATGGAATATAATGAGCTAAACCCCGAAATCCTTGCCTTTTACCCAACTGCAGGTATCACAAATGCAAATGCGATCCAACTCCTTTGTAAGGCCCCATAACATTATCCTAAGGAATTTAAGGTTTTATGGTACCGAGGTAGGCTAACAAGCTAGAACCGTATTTTCATTTCGTGGTCCAAACTTCCATTGTAGATTCAGCATGGAAAATTCCAGAGGGTGATTCTGCGTTCCATTTTGCGGCCGCATAACTGGTCTACGGACCATAGATCTGCAGCATACCTAACCCGACCAACCCAATTTTGGATGATGATTTTGCGGTCCATTATACAGACCGCGTACATGTTCTATGGTGCATTGTACGACCGCAAAGTTAAGTTCGGAGGATCTATTTTCTATTTTTATAACCTAGTCCCATTTTGATCAAAAGCTATTGGGGCTCGTTTTGAAGGCAAAACCCTGATGTTTTAGAGAGAAGAGAGAATCTTACAGAGAGAGAGGGACAGATAGAGAGACAAAGAGAATATCTATTAATTCTAGTCATCCATTCTTGCCTCAATCTTCAAGAATCAAGAAAACCACTTACCATGCCATCAACTATCTGGGTAATTCCTTCTCCTAGCTTTAATGCAAGTTATTATGGATCTAGGTAGGTTGTGGAGTTAGATATAGGTCATGTATGTGCCAATAGGATGTAGTATGTGGGGTTGTAGAACTATTTTTGGTAGATTCTTGTTGAAATTGGTTGAGGGAGGAAGGGATTACCATTGTAGAGCCTTGCATTCGATTTTGCATAGTAGGTGTTTGATGAAATTCCCAATAGATTTATATCATGAGACTCCTTCTAATTAGTATTCGGTTTTCACTATCTTCCAATAGATTAAAATTGCTAGAAGTATTGGAACATTGTATTAATCTAGAGAAAGATCAAGCAAGGTATGCTGGCTAAACTCCCTTTCTAGAATCGAAATCCATGAGTTCCACGTAAGTACTAAATGTGATTTGTTCAAACTCTCATTCCAACTATTCCAAATTGATTCCAAAATCTGATTTTGCCTAAATGCTCGTGTACTCGAGTTACGTTCGAATTTATCCTATCATAGTATGCTCCCCCTTTGTGGAAAAATGTTCAAATATGGTTGTTGTAACTAATGCATATGAATTGAATCCATGTTTCAATTGTAAATCACCATGCTCTCCTTTATAAATATTTTCAATGTGTTTTGAATTCTTATACTCATGAGTTGAAATTGTGTATCGCCTTTTGGGAAAGTATTTCAAGAATAAATGGTGTATTACTCATTTATGATATTAACTTATGCTTCAATTGCCAGCCAGTTTGCTCCATAGTTTGAAAAGAAATCCATTTTGTTTAAAGCCTTCATTACTAATGAAGTTAAAGTTATGGTTTTCGAAATATTCTATATGTTGATGTTTATGATTATGATCCTTGAAAGTAATAAAATGAAAGTGCGAAATATGAAATACAGCCATTATGTCATGAATGAAGAACTCTATGTATGGCCAAGAAAGCCAAAGAAATAATGATGTTGTGAGTGGTTAATGTGCTAATAAAGCTATATAAGGTATGAAAGGTTATGAGATGAATACATATATATTTTTATTTCCATTGCATACAAAAAGATAATTTTGGAAGTATGATTAACGAGTCGAGGAAGGGCGGGTTGTAACGGCCCCAATGAAACTATACGTGATGGTGTAGGAGATGATTGAAATTATTCCATGATTGGGATGAGATTTATGTGTTGAGATTTTTTTCCTTAATTTGGGATGACATTGTTGTTTCCCTTGGATTGGATGTCGACTCACAGGGCATATGTAGGGAGACAACCTAGCCGATTGGATAGTGATCGGATGCCATATCTCGCGCATGGTGGTTCCTCCTTATTATTATTATATTTTATTTGTATCACCATGTCAATCCACATTTGATTCGTGGAGAGATGGCTCAGTTGATCGAGTTTGTGATCAGACTCCATGCCCCGTACATGGTGTGATGATCGAAGTCTAATGATCTCCTAACCAAAGATGTTAATTTCTTCTTTTGAAAATTGTTATGTTTTAGCTTGGCATTTGGATATAACTGGTTGTTCCTTGCTGCTTTCTTGATTGTCCCTTTTTAATATTGGCATTCTATTTCATGAGAGGGTATTTAGCTTTACATACTAGTACTATTCCATATGTACTAACGCCTCTTTTGTTGGGAGCGCTGCATCTTTAATGTGTTACACCCCTTATTTTCGTACATGAAAGTACGCCATAAATAAATTGATGAAAGCTCGGAAATGATATGTTACATCCCGCATTTTTATATGTTAAAGTTTTATCGTAAGTTAATCGACGTTAGCTCGGGGATGAGATTTTCTTGAGGTTATACGCATTTATGCTATTTTATAACAAACGATAAGTAAGTGCCATGAAGGATAAATAGTCAAAGGAATCAAGGAAAGTGAGTTTCATTGTAGGTTGTCGATTTGGGATAAAATACGGTCCGAGCGATAATATCCTATATTTATGGACTAGTACCATACAAGGTACTACATGACCATAATAGTAAGTTGTACAAGGTATGTTAAAAATTATTAGTATTTTAAGTAAGGTAATTTTTAATTATGTGGGTAATTAGTTAATTATTGGGCAATGGAATTTACCTAATTAATTAGGGTATAATGGATAAGAATTAAATGACATGATGTGGCAGCCCCATATTGAAAGTAAATGAGACGCAGTCTGGATTGAAAGGTGGCCATCTAAAGTAATTTACGTACAACACTTATGTGTAAGACATTTAATAAGTTTGGCTTCAAGTAAAAAATCACATAACATTCTTCCTAATTCAAACATTTTTCTAAACAGACGTTAAACTTAATCCAACAAGTTTTCAACAAAATTTCTTGCAAAACAATTCCAACGAGAAATTACTAGCACCTTAGCAACAAAAGATTTTGCGGTTCTAAAGGAATATGATGTAACCTTTTTCAAGAATATCATACAGATTTTTCAGTACTTCGGGTATGTTAAGGATATTCCTTCTTTCTTTTTGGCATGATCTAAATGATATAAACGAAACGAGGAAACATACAGGTTTTTAAATGACTCTATTCATAGAAGTATTAGGAGTGTCTATGTTCTTGATTCCCCATGTGATATATTATTATATCTTTTGTTCATGGGTCTCAGAATATACGTAAGTTGATAAAGTTTACTTCACGACATTAATCAAAGGCATAATAGTCTTTGATGTTCCAGAGAGATTTTATTTACGTACTTCTCATACATTGTATTCACTTATACAAGTACATTGACTCATGACTAGATGGTGTTATATATATGTGTGTATATATGTATGTATATATGTATGTATGTATGTCTGTATGTGCGGGGTCTGTGTGTGTATGGGATATGAAAAAAGGTTATGGTGTAATATACGCACCACCACACCTGATCAGCTGGTATACGCTGCTCATTTTTCCTACAGTGGCCGAGATGATATGATGGGAGGCCCTCAGAGGCTTGATGATGTTATGAAACATGTACCTATGCACGACATGACATTCATAGGCATATGCATGACACTATACTTATTTCATAAATTACCGAATTATCCAGACTTATAGGTTGAGTCATTTATTCAATATTTCTTCCATGTTTGTTATGTACTTATTTATGTGTCTTACATACTCGGTACATTATTTGTACTGACGTCCCTTTTTGCTTGGGGACACTACGTTTCATGCCCGCATGTCCCGATAGACAGGTCAAGAGCCTTCCATGTAGGCTATCAGCTTAGAGGAAGATGTTTGTGCGCTCCAATTGCTTCAGAGTTGCTTGTTTGGTTAGTATGATTAGACGTATATTGTTTGGTATGGCCAGACTCTATTCCGACCTTTACGAAAATTATATATTCTTAGAGGCTTGTAGACAGATGTCATGCATGTAAAAGATTGTATGGCCTTGTCGGCCCATGTTCAGTATGTGATTTGGTCTTATAGGCCCGTATGTCTTATGCATAAGTTGGTATCACATGTTGTATTCTATTTATCTCGCGACAGCTTTTTTATCTATAATACTATGACATGAAAAGATACGTTATGTTGGTACTCGATTGAGTAAGGTACCGGGTGCCCGTCGCGACCCATCGGATTGGGTCGTAACATAATGGACGCAGGTAGTTCCTCAGCATGCGGTTCTGATCCTCATTAGCCGTTACCCTCTACTCAGTAGACTTTGTGAGCCTTATTCTACTTCGGGGCCTCATGACATTTATTTTACCTATTGTGTTTTGAAGTATAGCTAAGGCCCTATCACCGACACTTTCACACTACTCTTCTGCTATACTTAGAGGCTATATAGACAGGCTGTGGGTGGTGTTCGGTTTGAGGTAATGAATTTAAAATGTTGTAGTCGCCAAACATGTTTTTTCCTTCGTAATTATGGACTTGTAATATTTTGAAAATTGTAAATGAAGCTTCTATAAGTAATGGATAAAGGATGTGGTACACTTTACTCTTCTCATGTCTATTTCCTACTACTGATTCTTAAATTGTTAATGAGTAAGGTTGGATAGAAAGGCATCAAGTAGGCTTGCTTGACTTGGATATTTCGGTCAAGCGTCGGTCGCGTTCCCCAAGATCGGGGTGTGACACCCTTAGCCTTAGAACTCGCAATTACGACAGCCATAAATACGACAAATTACTCGCAAATGCGAAGGTTGACCCCTCACAAAAGCGAACAAGCGACCCAACGCATGAGCCTCGAAACTCGCAATTACAACACAAGTATCACAACTACGACTGTAAGAAATGTGAAAAATGACTCGCAAAATCCGAAGCTGCCCAACTCCTCCCAGCATCGAAAATTCAATCTAGCACTCGTAAATGCTTGGCTCGTATTTGCAAACACAACATCGTAATTGCGACGTCTACAGCACCAACAACTTAACTCTATTCCAAAATAGTCTGAAACTCACCTGAACCCCTTGGGCTCCAATCCAAACATCCACACAAGTACAATATAATAACATCATTCGAACTGGTTCGTAAGTTCAAATCAACAAAATAACATTTAAAATTCAGAACCAAACATCAGAACTCAAAGATTTTAAAGTTTATACTTTAAAATTTAAATTTTTCACATAAAGCGGTGAAATAGCCTCGAGTCAACCACGACACCAGCCAAACATACATACAAGTCAAATATCATCATACGAACCTGCCAAAATTATCAAAATACCAATCATGAGTCGTTTACCAACAATGATGATCGTGATCAACTCTAATAATTTTCAAGTTCAAAAATCAAGGTTTCATTGAAAAATCACATTTCCGAAACTCAACACGGATCACGCACTCAAGTCATAAACCATCTAATAGCGCTGTGAAAGTTCTCAAATCATGAAATGGGGAGCTAGAACTCAAAATAATCGGTCGTTAACTAATTACATACATTGTTCGAACAAATTCACTTCTTGTCATATCATGGTTAATTACCCCGAGGCAACGAGGAATTATCAAAGTTTTAACTTTGATATCATAAAAGGATCTGATCATGTAACCAAGACTTTTAAGGCAAGTATGAATGGAGTGGTCTAAACATTGTAGATCCCTTTGGAAACTCTACATAACTGATGAAGACAAATATATTATCTACAAAGTTTCAATGATTCAACCTTTGATATTAGTGGAACTAGAAGTCCTCGACAATAATGTGATCATTTAATTACTTTATTTCCATTATTGCACAATGAATAAACTAACTTCCAAACTGGTTTATCTGAAATTAAATCATTAGCTCTTCGTTGCAAGTGTTTGTTTATCAGCTAATGTAGTACTTAAGAAGGCCGTGGTCAATGAAATAGGAGGAGAATCATGAGATATTATGTTCAAATTTAAGCGAAGGCAAAATATGCTACTGGTCTTTTCCCCATCAGCTTAAAAGCTGAATAGAGTTATTATGTATTTGTGTTGGCGAGAGATATTAAATACCATTAAAATAGTCAAGGTGCATAAACTATCGGAACATTATCATCATCAAAAAAGAAAAAAGTTTATCCCCTTTTGTATAATATTCCTGTCACAAATTATTAAAACTATTAGTTCAACACATGCGAAGTACTTTCCAAAGATTGCAACAATTCATTAATAAAACACCGGCGTTATATTGTACAAAAAAAAATGTGAAAGATATATAGATAGTTGATGCTGAATTTTTTTATAACAACATAAAGAGAAAGAATTTCAAGATGAATAGTAGTATTACATAAGGTTGTGGAAACCAAAAAAAAAATGTAATTCATACTAATTTGAAATTCAAAGAAATATCTGGTATAAAAATCTCGGAATTACCACAATCGTGATATAATTATTTGGTATAAAAATGATATTATAATTATAGTATAATTAGTCTCGAAATTACTAATCTTAAAGTTAAAAGGATCATCAATATGAGATAAAATAATTTTGCATTTTATCTCTAAATTGTTATTCGAAATTTTGTGGGCAGGGTTGAATGCTAGAAAGTTGAGTTTGGATCACGCGAGGTAGTTTGTTAAACTCCTCACATGATTCACAAATATAACCATTCTTTTAGGCTGTTTGTCCTCTTTTGTTTTTACCCTATTGCCCTATTCTTTCTTCTAATTTACAAATCATGTTATTAGTGACGGAGTTCAATTGAATCTTCATCATCTATATGTGTAAATAGAGTAAAAATAAATTAAACCAAAAAGGTGAATTCTTACAGTTTTTTATTTGTGAATATTGCCAAAACCATCAAAAGTATAAACCCTCTTCAAATATAGTTTTATATTCTCTTTTATTTAATTAAAAATGAAACTTGTTTAACTTTCCGAAGTAATATTCATTTTAGAATAATAAACTTGCATTATCATAAAATTTTGTGCTAGTTCACTGTTGAAATATATGAATTCTTGATTTTCAAAACATAACATGTTAACATCAAATGTAAAGTATGTTCTTCATGTGTAATTTACCTTTTTCTACTTTTCTTACTGTACTTGAGCACTTCGGTTAAGTAGGTATCAATTTATACTTTTACTTAAGAACGTATTGTTATATAAAATATAATTGCACGTGTGTTGCTATTTTTATATTATTGAATAATTAATATATTGGAATTATGTATTCCAATTTCATTAGTTAACATTCATGAATTTTATCACATCGCAACTAATTTACTAAGCCGATGTAATTGGGTTCAGATGAACTTGTAACGTCTTCATTGGCTCTGCCCCTGGCTCCCATTAACAAGAAACATATAGTTTATCATCTCATTAGAACATCTGTTAGCATTTTGTTATTTATCATACATGAAATTAAGAAATGAAAGAGAAATCACACATGCAATTTGCAAATGTCTTGTTAAGAAGTGACACAATAAACTCACATATAGAGGAAATTTGTCTCTAATCTCAAACTTGTGGATAGTAGACAACATACAACTCAGACAACACATTTTAAGTGAAAAGTTTCGTGTTTCAGTATCAATATTTCATAGTTTTGTTAACGCATAGATATCTACAAAAACAATACTCCATAAAAACAATTGATCTTTACCAGTTCAATGCTAATACTGGCTCGAAATAAGTATACATATTAAAAAATTTGTGCATGTTACGTTCTTTCTAGATCGAGTAATGAACTGGTCAACGACATTAATCTTTTTATTCGTTTTTAATTTAATCCCTCTTTCAGCAAAAAGACAATGCTCACTTCTGACAACTTGGTTATTATATGGAAAGCAATGCGCATATCTGCTCATATTCGGTCTTTTTTCGGACCCCGCGCATAACAAAAACTTAATGCATCGAGTTGTCCTTTCTTTAATAGAAAAAATATTTATATAATCAAATAAAACTATATAACCTGCTTGCAAGTTAAATTATGACATCTCTCATAAAAATATGAAAATAAAATATACTCTCTCCGTTCCAGTTTATGTGAACCTATTTCTTTTTTGGTCTGTTAAAAAAAGAATGACCTCTTTCTAAATTTGTAAACAATTTAGCTTAAACTTTCAATTCCGCCATTAATGAGAAGCTTTTATAAATATACAAATATTTTGGATCCCTTTTTAACTTGTTTAGGACCTCAAATTTCAAAAATCTTTATTTTTTTTAAACTCTGTACCCAATCAAACAAATTTACATAAATTAGGGCAAAGAGTAACTTAAATATAAAGATATCTCTATATATACACACACAAAAACAAAGCCAAACAGTCCATTCCCACATAGCATCACTTGTATTTCTCCCAACAAAAGCCTATAACTCCTCCTCCTATTTCCCAAAGCAAACTAAAGAAAAGAGATTTATCAAGTATATATCAGCAACCTCCATATCAACCACCGAGTCCCACACTTAGGGAATTTCATATTAATATAATTCTATTTTGGTGATTTAAAAAAAAAAACATTTTCTCCTTTTAATCCATAAGATTTGCGAAAATGGATGGTGCAGGCCAAGTTCCTCAAGGGCTAACAGAAGAAGAATTTGCAGAATTGGGGCCATTGATTCGCAATTACCATACCTTTGACCATCTCCCCCGCACTTGCACTTCTCTTATTACACAACGCATTGATGCACCAGCGCACGTCGTATGGCCCTTCGTCCGTCGCTTTGACAACCCCGAGAAGTACAAGCACTTCATCAAAAGTTGTAAAATGACGTCAGGTACTGAAGTGTGCGATCATCTCTGTTTTTAACTGAAAACAAAATTTAAATTGCACAATTATATTACGTTTTAATATGTCCCCTCACCTCTGGGTCTCATTCTACTTCATAGGCCAAATGCGTGAATTTTTATTTTTTATTTAAATAATTTAATTTTTCTTAATACACTAGAATATTCTCTTAAGTAAACTCAAAAGTTTATATATACAAAAGAGTTACTTTATCCTTGTTTACACGGTATAAATGGTGGATGAAGAGGAGTCAATTCCATATGCATGGCCACGTAGCTCCACCTTTACTTGGTGCAGGTATCATGCGTGATCATTTAATCTAAAAATTTAAACCGATTAGAATAGCTAGTGCACTTTTAATTATTTAATTATATATATTATGTGTTGATGATAGGTAACGGTGAGGTCGGCAGCATAAGGGAAGTGACTGTCGTATCAGGAATACCTGCATCCACGAGTACAGAACGCCTTGAGATTTTAGACGACGAGAAACATATCCTTAGCTTTCGAGTTGTTGGGGGCGAGCATAGGCTGAACAACTACAGATCAGTAACATCAGTGAATGAATTCAAGAAAGATGGGAAAATTTACACCATTGTTTTAGAGTCATACATTGTGGATATTCCAGAAGGGAATACTGGAGAAGACACTAAAATGTTCACAGATACAGTTGTTAAGTTGAATCTGCAAAAACTTGGTGTGGTGGCAATGGCTGCTCTGCATGGACACGAATTATAGGTGGATTCAGTATTTAAATTTGATACGTTCAATATTTATGTTTTCGCTCTATGTACTTTTGTAATCTTGGGTGTCAAAGTTAAAGGTTTGTTACAATTTAATACTCCCTCCATTTCAATTTACGTGAACCTATTTCCTTTTTGGTCCGTGCCAAAAAGAATGACCACTTTCCTTATTTGGAAACAATTTACCTTTATGCAATGATTTATAGCCACACAAAATATATGTGTCTCATTTTACAGTACAAGTTCAAAAGTCTTCTCTCTTTTCTTAAACTCCGTGCCCAGTCAAATGGGTTCACATAAATTGAAACGGAGGAAGTAATTTTTAATATATTATATAATGGATCCAGTTAAAGTCGTGAATTGTACATTGCATCTACCTCTAAATTCATAACGGTGATGAATGGTGGCAGTGGCGGTGATGATTTGGCAGTATCTCTTACACATTTGCTCTTTTTTCCAGTAATAATAAAGAAAAAAGAAACACTTTTTGTATAGTACTATTTCTCAGTGGTTAGCATTTGTTCTCTTGCAAGTTGGAAATTGTTTGTATATTTTTATTTATTTCTATGCTCTGCTGAATCGTTTATATATCATGTCCATAACTTAATTAGTTAGGATTTGAACTTGATTAATGGATGAGTTGAAAGAGGTCAGAGCTTCAATCTGACCGGGCATATGAGGCATTTCTTTTCAAATGTTTTTTTGTTGAACAGCTTCTTCAACTTTTCCCAAAAAGTTCAAAGTTAGTACTATTGCGTTACCAAGGAGAGAACGTCTCCCTTCTCTCTAAAAATTCCCTGATCCACATTAGCTCCTCATGATAAATTCACCAATGGCAGCCGTGAATACTGATCAAGCTCATCTCCGAATCCCCCCCAAAACCGCCTGACACTGCTAATTCCGGCCCTAAGAGTCAGGATTATGGTTTGGGTATCCCAAAAGTCTCTTCAATTCAATCCTCCCCCCTCTTTAAGGATACTCTCTTAAAACAAGACAATACAATTACTATTACCATAGACCATTCCCTACCCCCTACCCTGCGCTACGATATGGATATTGAAGAACACCACTCATAATCCCCATCAAAGAGCGACATTAGTAAAGACCCCATTACTATACCAATATATTTGGAAGAGAAACAACGAATATACCTCCCATAGAGATTTTCACTAATCACAAAACTTCAAGGAAAAAGAATTCTTCATCAATTACTAAAACGAAAAATCCATGAGCTATGAAAAATAAACGAAAATTTCCTATAATCGACCCTGGTAATGATTATTTTACAGTAAAATTGCAAAAAGAAGAAAGCATGAACCAAATTCTTGAAAAAGGTCCATACTTCATCTTTGGTAATTTCCTATCAATCCAAAGGTGGCAACCAAACTTTATTGCCATTGAGGCAGTTCAAAACTTCACAGCAGTTTGGATACGACTCCCTCAACTCCCTACTAAATTTTACGATGACCTAATACTCTAAAAGATTGGGGGGCCATAGGAAGACTATTAAAAGTAGATGCATGCACATTATCTTCTCTAAGGGGGAGGTATGACAGATTATGCATAGAACGTCCAATGGAAGAACCAGTTGTTAAGTTTATTTACATTTGATGACATAAATAACAAATTCACTATGAGGTAGATCAACATCTATACAAACAATGTGGCAGATTAGGCCATGTAACAAAGGCCTGCCCATACAAAACTGACAGTGTTATTCAACCGACTGTCACCCAGATAGATCCTCCATCTGACAAGAACAACAGTAGCAATCCAGCCCATGAAGATAACTGGCATACATATCTATTCACAAGAAAGAAAACAAAATTAGAGGGCCAACACTAGTAGGGCAACTATCAGGTAGCAACGGCCCAAGTCCTTGTCTAGTTGTCAAATTGTTTGACGCAGCCACAAGTAAGTACATTGACACTCAAAAATTAAAATACATGCCAAAGAATTCAAGCAAGGGGAAGAACAACATATCCCCTACTAGTACTGCTCCCTATAATTCTCCTATGAACTTTAGTGCTAAAAATCACATAGAAACCCAAAACCGCTTCTCTAACATCCATCTAGAAGACTAGGAAATGGTTTTTGAAAACACCACTTACAATAATTCCCACAATACCACTAATCACGCATGCATGAACCACCTACATCAGACTAACTCGGTTCATGCACCCTTAGACCCACTAGATGACAAAACCTTAAACACTAACGTCTAAAAGACATTATCACTAATCCTAACAACAACTATCTCATAATTCCTAATAATGACCCTAAAACTCTTATTACTAATATGAATAACCAATCAATTAAAACTTAAAGTTGCATGCCAAGGCATACACGGCCACTCAAGAACACAACTCCTTACAGATGTCCCCAATGGAATATCATGTGGCAATTGAATCCCATGCAAAATTTACTATTAATCCATGTACGCTAACCCTCTCAAAAAGCATGTAAATAGGCACCATCATTCCACCTTCTCTACCCCCTACTCTATTAAATATATACCCCGATCCCCCGCCGCCAAAGCCAAGAATCACACTCAACCCTCAGAGAAGGTTCAGATTAATTAAAATTCTAAGAAACCATCGACCCCTAATGATGGACAATCTCCCTCCTTTTCCTCCATAACACCCAAACCTTCTAGTGATCTATGCTCAGCCCCATTACCCCAGGACCATCTTCCAACTTCATGGATAGAGTTGGTCTAATGGGAAGAGCTTTTTCTCTCCAACTTACCAGTAATGGTCAAGAGTCCATAATACTAGTCCAAAATCTCCAATTCCTAGCCCAGCTAATCTCCGAGGGGTTACACCTATCCATGAACAATTACATGAACCACATTCGGGTTAATAATGTACTACAAGCCCTAGTACCAGGAATGAGCAACAATTTAGCTCAAGCAATGCGAGCTCAATGGAATCTCCCACCTCCATACCACCAGAATCCATACCTGCCTCAGAATATGGGGTTAGATCTACCCTTCTTCCTTTCCTAGAAGTTAACTACATTTAACCCCATTTTGACGCTCTGGGAACAGGATCTCATGCAAGCCCACGATCTAGTAAATCTAGGAAACATGGGCCAGCAGGAACAACAGGCTTCGATCCCTTAGGAGATGGGAAATCCAATGGAGGAAGGGGAGCAAGATCTCATCAATCTAATAGCAGAATCAATGGTGGAATCCTCAAGCCTAAACTAAGTAAAAATATTTCTATTTATGGAGATGTGGAAGAAGATGCATATTCTAGCTTGCTCAATTTCACTCTTCAAGTGCACAATGGACATTCGTCCACCTCAAGACCCTACAGTGGCAAACTAGCAATGATTTTAGTTCCAAGTCTAAGGAGGAACCCCATCTTTCCCCTAGGAGGCTGAGTGCCTGGTCCCAACCAACAATCCCAGAACCAATCAATGAATCAAGCTAAATATATTATAATATGAAATATTAGGGGAGGAAACAATGAAGACTTTAGGAGAAATTTTATGATTTGATCATTATACTCATCATCCCTACATGGTTATACTGTTGGAAACTAGAATGATTAGTCATGGGGGCCTTATGAACGAGTTTGGTTTCATAGATATGATTGAGGTTCCGACGGAGGCGTCTGGTGGTATGGCTATGTTATGGGATATAGTCTAGTGAATGTCAATAATTTTGTAAGGATGAACAACGAGATTCATGCTTTGATTGAGGTACCCCATATTTGCCACCCCTGGCTCTTTTCCTCTATCTATGCTAGTACTAAAATAGCTTCTAGAAATCAAATGTGAGATAACATTACTAACATTTTTTATAACTACAAAGGAGAATGGCTCCTAGGGGGTGACTTTGATGATATATGGAATGTTAATGAAAAAATGGGAGGTAACCCCATAAACAAAAGACGTGTTGTTAAACTATGGTCCAAAACAAACTACTGTAGTTTAATAGATTTAGGATTTAAAGGATGCAAGTATACTTCGTCTAACAACAGGAAATATAGGTCCGATCTTATTTTGGAAAGACTTGACAAAATATTTTTGAATGATTCCTGGATTACCAAATTAATTTCAAACAAGCTTAGACACCACCTGCCTCACATTATCAGTCCTCAACAAGCTAGTTTTTTTAAGGACAGAAGGTCGAGAGATAATGTCATTATTATTCAGGAACTCATACTAAACATGCACAAATAAATTGGCAACAAAGCCAACATGATTAAGTAGTTCTGGAAAAAGTATTTGACCGGTTGGAATGGTCGTTTATCTGCAGAACCCTTTGTCACTTTAATTTTCCTATAAAAATTACTAATCGAATAATGAGCTGCATTACCACTAGATAGGATCTCTATTCTAGTAAACAGAAATAGAAGTGAGTTATTCTATCCTAGTAGAGGAATCAGACAATGTGGTCCTCTCTCCCCCTATATATTCATCCATTGTATGGATATGCTTTCCACTCATATTCTTATAATGTCGACATTAAACGTTGGTCTTCCGTGAGTCTGAAAAAATACAATTATCCTCTATCTCATCTATTTTATGTGGATGACCTTACTTTGACGTGCAACATTGATAACAATTCTCCTACCACTATTCTATCATGCCTCGACAGCTTTTTCTCCCTTTCGGAACAAAAAATTAATAGCTCTAAATAAAAAATATTGGTGTCCAGAAATTGTCGAATTGCTACCTCCAAGCATCAAGCCAATCTTTTTGGTATAAAATTAGCAACACTTTTGGAAAATACTTAGGATTCCCAATTACCAATACAAAACCTAAACCATCTGACTACAAATTAATCCTAGATAATATGTCTAGATGATTATCTTTTTGGAAAGAAAATTTTCTAAACATGGCGAGTAGAACTACGCTAGCAAATTCTGTTATAAATAGCATGCCCAACCATATTATGCAATACAACTTCCTCCCCATAAAAATCCTCAAGCACATAGACAAAATTCAAAGAAATTTTATCTGGGGCACAACTAACTCAAACAAAACCCTCCACCTTGTCAGCTGGGAAACCATCACTAGAGATAAAAGTAGAGGAGGTCTATGTATTCATGCCGCAAAAGATAAAAACATGGTCAATTTAGTAAACCTTTCATGGTGATCGATTCATAATACTCACAACTCCTGGGTCCAAATTCTGTCCTCCATCTACGGCTCAAACATAAATTTCAAAAATACCTCCTTCATATAGAAGAGCATTATGAAGGTTGGGAACTATTCAATAAGGGCATCAACTGAATCTCCAATAAACAATCTAACATAAATATATGGGAGTCAAATTGGATTCCAAACTTCAAAAACCTTAGGCAACCATCTAAGGGTCTATTACCAACCAAGTCAAACGTGCCACTATAAAGAACATTTGGACTAACAATACATGGGATCTCAATAAGCTTTCCTTTGACTTACCCAAATGTATTGTTAACAGCATTCTCTCTACTATACCAATGGATAGCCCCAAAGATACCCCTACGCGGGCTCTAACTGGAAATGGTAAATTCACAATAAAATTTTGTTACAAACTTGTTTCATTAATTGATGAAAACCTTATAGATTTCGACTGGATATGGGACCTCAACTGCCCTAAGAAAATAAATTTTTTCCTGTGGAAATGCCTCTATAATAAACTTTCAACTCATTCCTATCTCAACCTTATTGGTATTAACATAGACCTAAATTACCCAATTTGCAAAACAGAAAATGAAACTACTGACCACATCTTCATTGGGTGTAAAATGGTCCACGACACATGGATACTAAAAGGTCTTAACAAAATAGCCAATAGAAACAAAGACAATTGGCTTACTACTATAAGAGACTTTAGTACTCCAACATTATCTCCTTTGCTCATGCCTTGAGCTATTCTTTTTTATTATCTGGAACATCTGGATCAACATAAATAAAAATAATGTAGACAACACTTCCCACAAATTCTCTATTGAAAAATCTATTAACTTGGCCACTAAATATAAACTACTCACTCAAAACGAAAAGTTGAGCGTCCACACCCATGCAATCAACATAATGTGGCACAAACCTCACAATAGGTCTATTTACTTTTCATGAAAAAGAATATTTGGCAGGACTGGGAGGAACTATACGAGACAACAGTGGCCATTGGATTCTGGGGTTTCAACACCAGTGTCCGGCATCTTCAGCCCTCCAGTCAGAGTTAGAAGCACTCAAAAAGGGACTTAAGTTAGCCTTGAATAAGGGACTAACTCCTTTAGTAATAGAGACTGATTCAACTGAGGTTATCAAAGCATTGCATGAGGATTACCAAACTCACCACATGACTGTTTCTTTTTGTAGGTGGTTAATGTACCAGCTGAAGGACCCACAAATCTAGCGTAACTTTAGGGATGGAAATCAAGTCGCGCACAAGCTGGCAAATGATGCTCTCAACAATCCAAAATCTCATGTTGTGTTAGATAGGCCACCCCCTTTCATTATAAATAATCTTGATGCAGATATGGATGATTATGTTTACCTTGTTAAGACTCTACCTATTAGTACCTGTATTAATCTTGCCAACTTAGGCAATATCAGTATCCTTAAGTCGCCTACTTATGGTGGAGATGTAACAAACTCTATTTCTTTTATATATATATATATATATATATATATATATATATATATATATATATATATATATATATATATATATATATATATATATATCCCTGTTTGTCAAAAAAAAATCGTTTATATCATAAGATCTTATTTGCTAACTAGGAGTTTTAGTTAGAGGTACTTTGGGTGTCATCGAAATACTTTGGTGGCATATTATATTTGTTTTCTCCAATTGATGATATGCTGAATTCGTTCGAATTCTTTTGGAATTTTTTTTTGAATTCTTTTGGATTAATTCTTCATGTTGCATATTTCTTTTTCTTGATTTTTAAAAATATAATACAAACAACCTTTTTTGTTTTCCATGTCTAACCATTATTAAGATTACATGTATTATATTTTTTTTATTTTAAATGAATGATAATTGCCAGATCATAATTCCGTGTTATCTGATTTTTACTTTATAGAAAAACATGGATTTCTACATACCATTCAAAATATGTTAATTACAATTATGAATCTCTCCATCTCAAAATCATTTTTTAATAATTAATACTTGGTTTCTAAGATAATAGTGTGTGAGATCTGTTTGGCCAAAAAGCTTAAATTCTCAATTGAACTATTACATCTTATGTAATAAGGTGTTAAACCTATTTAGTAATAATATCTCTATATTTAGAACTAGTTAGGAGGAAAAACGTGGGTTAATGATGGTGGGAAATTAAAAACAGTCCGCACATTTAATATTCCGAAAGATTTGAGCAATGATAGAAAAACATCAAGCAATAAATAACAACAAATGACGTTTATGTAAATAAGGAGAATGTTTCACCAAATATTGAATGAGGTGGATGATTATTTTTTTTTTGATAATGATGAATGACAGATAAATCCTACAACATTGGAACTATTCTCATATCTATGGAAAAGTATGAAATAATGGATGATGGTATCTTAGTAAAAAGGTAGAGTTTGTATCTTTTCTAGAGAGAGAGAGTCTTCTTATCAAAAGTGTTCTTACCAAATGAATATTTCATGTCTTATCCCCTTATTTCCTTTTCTATTTATGTGAGACATATCCTCAATCAACCCTAATGGTACAAGTGCAGAGAATATTTAGCGGAATGTTCTCTTAAATATCTTATTACAAAAACTAGCCATTAGTGCTCTATTCTTGATGTTCGACCTCGAACATTGTTCACTGTCTAGCTACAAGTCCCATTGTTTACTAGTTGACCTCGACCGCATCATTTTCCTTAACACTATTTTATGCTAAATTCCCTTAGGGCAGATTTTGACCTATACAATTAGTCCCTCCGCTTATTGAGGTCGGCCCTTAACAACCTCGATGAGCGGACTCAGTTAGTTATGATGGGGAAGTTTAGGCGAGCAGGTCGAGTAGTAGCATTTCAGACGAGGTAGAAACGTGGCCTTTCGTGAGTCGCAACCAAGGGTCATGTCAATTCAGAGTGACATCATGGCATTATGCATCATTATTACACGTTTTTCTACTACCTTGCGTGGTTTCCCATGCCTCTGCCATTTCGATACCTGAGCTGGGGAATGACGGTTTTCTTTCTCGATATTGATGCATGAATTCTTATAAATAGGGATATGAAACCCTTTGCCTTATTCTTTGCAATCTAGATATTGAATCTCAGTATTTTTCCTTCTTCATTCAGATTTCTTTCCCTCTTGATCTTACTTCTGTATTTTTGGTTTTACTGATTCCAGTGACTTCTGCTACTGACAACTCTTATGTTCTTACATCTCCTCTACATACATAAACAAAGATGGTTAACGTGTCTTCTAGCTCTGGGGGATTACCCGACCCAGTTCCCTTGGTAGTGCGCATGTTCCCCATGATGATAGTGTTTCAATTGTTGTTGAAGACGAGAACCTTCCTACGGTGGAGGAGAATCCCTCATAGTAAAAAAGGCAGATCTGATTTTTCGAAGGTGCTTGAAGATGACCTTGAGATCTCGGAGTCGTTGATGAAAGAGGCTGTCATTGCCAATTTTAGGGCAAAATTCAAAATTCCTGCTCATATCAACCTAATTCTAACTGGGCATGATGTGGTACAAGTACACCGCCCTAAGTATTGCGCTTTTTACGTGCATGCCTTCTACGTGGGCTACTCCTTCTCTATTCTCCCATTGATTGAGGAATTCTGCTGCTATTATGGCGTCTACCCAGCCCAACTTTCTCCATATATCTACAAACTTATTTGCATGCTTACGAAGTATGCGGAATTAGCGGGGTTGGGGTGATAGTTCACCACTTAATGAATCTCTTCGACCCTAGCTTTCATAGGGGTACGATACTACATCTTCACCACCGGGAAAGCAAATGTTTAGTAGTAAAGATAGATGACAAGGCAAACTGTCAGTTTTGGCTCAATTACTTCTAAGTCAAAATTGAGGATGTGGTGGTCAATGAAAGCGGGTTCCCCGAGGTTTGGAACTATGACCGTAAACATCTCTCTCCCTTTTTCTCTTTTTTTTTGTATCACACATTGGTTCCGCTAATTTCAGTCGTATTGACATTTTATTCTCTCTTCATGTAGCCGAGACCGCACCCCCTCATTTGGTTGAAGACATTAATGATTGGGTTAGTCGGATCCTCCCTCATACAATGGGGATTCACGAATGGCCGACCTTTCTCAAGAAGTGCTAGCCTGTGCCTTCCGTGACAGGTGAGTTTACCCATTAAAATCTTTATTGTCATGGATTTTTGGTCGCTTGCTTATTATTTTGTGGGGACCAACCTTTTAACCTTATTTCTTATTTTTTTAGCCTGGTGATCCTCGAGAAGGACGAGGGCCACTCCTTCTGTGTTTTACAAGAGGAACACTTCAACGGAGTCCGCTCCAGCTATGATTGTGGACAGGCCTACTCAGCTGCCCACTTCTACAGAATTGTTGTAGAAACAACAAGATCTTTATTTTGTCCCTTGCAAGCGATCGAAAAATAAAAAAATGGTTAATATATTCAAGATAATTACGTATTAACAAAATACCGTCTCAATTTGTCCTATTTTATCATATTCGGGGTGTGATATGGTTCCGAAGGATGAACCAGATATGGACAGTTCCAATAAGATTTCATTCTTGAACAAAAATCCATTTTTTGATTTATTTCATCGATTATATGACCGGAACGGGGAAGGATACATGTTACATTACGATTCTGAATCAGAAGAGATTTCAAGAAAAGGCAAATCTATTCACTATATCAATAACTGAGCCATCTCTTGTTACGGCTAGGCCGGCTCGATCATCGACTACATCACCACCATAAACTCCAGCCACTCCCTTTCTTCATTTAATATTTGAAGAGTCATCATTGAGCGAGAAGGGTTTGATCTCTCGTAAAATGAGGTTAGTAGATGTCGGCGATGGAACAATCCGAGTTGTAGTTTCTACAAGGAGTGATTGCGAGCCGACCACTGTCATGCTTGAAGATGATGTAGATATGCCGTCTGAAGTCCCTCGATCAGTGAGGTACATGGAAGGCGTACCTTTCCTCGATTCTGAGGTTGGAGTTGGCGGGTCACCTGTGGAAGTTACGGGTACTGTAGTTCGAGATAAGACATCGTCCCCGAGGTCAGCTGACAGTACTTTGTTCAGTGATGGGAGAGATAAGGGTGTTGCTGAGGACGACTACAAAACGGGCTCCGATCTTGACGTCGATGAGGTGTGGATGCTGAGCGAGGGGTTTACTCGGGTTGAAGTAAGGTTGGAAAGGTCCATTCGTACCATTGTGGTCCCTATGGACCGGGACCTACTGGTGAACACAAAGGACATGGTCCCTTCCTTAGGTCCTCTTTGCTCTGATGTGGAGGTTGAAACTCTCAAGAAACTGGACTATGCTGCCTTATCTACGGGTATAGCCCACTTTTCTCTTAGGCTATGTTTTTACGATATTTTCAATTTCTGTGCCTTGTACTTCATTTTTATTTTTTGTTTGACTTTGATTTACTTTCTCTCTGTCTTTTTATTCTTTATTTTCAGACCATTATCCTGGAGATTGAGAGTGCCCGCCTAAAGGAGAGGCGCAAAACCATTTTTCATAAGATAGAGTCCATAATATCATCTTTGATTTTAAGTGGGTCTTTAAACTCATCCCACAACTTCTGCCTACTTGAATCCCACTTCTTTGAAATAGAGAAGTACCGTGAATACCTCAACAAGCACCGCTAGATCTGTAGGCGGTTTAGTGAGAGGTGGAAAATTTCAGGCTATCCAAGAAGAACTGAGACAGAAAGATGACGAGTTGATGAGAGTCATAGGTAGGTGCAACATCCTTGAAGGGGCGTTGAGGGACAAAAAAGAAGATCTCGAGGTAAGAAAGGGAGTAGAGGCCCAAAGTGCGGATCTTCAAGCCCAAGTGGTTTTGCTATGGGCCGAGCTCGAAGAATGTCTAATCAAGGTTGATTCTCTAAGTGGTGAGGTCATCGAAAAGATAACGAACTTAGAGAAAACTAAATTGGCTCGGTGGGGACTTTGACGAAAGTGGAGGCTTTGGAGGCTAGAATCTGCGTTATTTGATTGAGTGGGAAAGTGATTTAGAGACATCCAATCTAAGAGAAGAGTGGCTCGATGAACGGATAGGGTAGTTGGAGAAAGATGTTTTGAGCTTTGGTGACCAAGTTGTCGTTCTCGAGGCTGAGAAGGCACAATTATTGGCTTAGTCGTCTTCTTCTCACACTTCTGATTTTCCTGATATTCTGTGGGATTTGTATGAGAAGTGTATTCACATCGAGGCCTAACTGGATATATACTTAGAGATTTGATAACAACGGGGAAAATTTCTAAGGCCGACTTCGAGGAAGCTCGTGCCAAAGCATGTACAGCTCTGGTCGGTTGAGGATATAAACCTGCTACACTAGAGGCTGGTGATAATGAGGAGGATGTGAGTGAGGAACGGATTGAGAAGGACGCCTGGTATGAGGATGAGTATCCCGATGGCAATGGCGATGGCGATAGCGGAGAGATAGGTGGAGATGTCGCTGTTGGGTTAGTCAGCAAATAGTTGTTTTTCTTTCTTTTTATTTGTAAAGTTTGTACATATATTTGTGGGCGTATGTTCTAGCCTTTGTAAATAATATATTTTAAGTGTGGAATGTTGTTTTCATTGCTCGTACCTGACTCTTTTCCTTCTGTTCGGGTTTGTATGTCTCTTTCTTTTCTTTTTCCATTTGGTTGCTTTAGTTATAAAAACTTGGTTCATGTGTATTGAATGAGGTTGGAACAGAACAGTTTTGATCATGGTCAGGGGACACTAGGTGTTAATTCAAACAAGATCGAATGTAACCTATGCTTAGTTAATTATGGCCGAGGGCCGAATAGGCGTTAATTTGAATGAGCACAAATGCAAACTATACTTAACTAATTTGAACAAGTTCAAATGTAGTTTTTAATTAATAATGGCCGGGGCCGAATGAGTGTTGATTTGAATGAGGTCAAATGTAACTTGTACTTAGTTAATTCGAGCGAGTTCGAATGTAACTTTTACTCAGTTAATTCGAGAAAGGTCGAATGTAATTTTTACTTAGTTCATTCGAGCAAGGTCGAATGTAATTTTTACTCAGTTAAATTGAGGGAGGTCGAATGTAACTTAGTTAATTCAAGCGAGGTCGAATGTAACTTTTATCTAGTTAATTCGAGCGATGTCAAACTTTGAATTAGTTAATTCGAGCGAGGTCGAATGTAACTTAGTTAGTTCGAGCAAGGTCGAATGTAACTTTTACTTAGTTAATTTGAGTAAGGTCGAATGTAACTTTTACTTAGTTAATTTGAGTGAGGTCGAATGTAAGTTAGTTAATTCGAGTAAGGTCGAATGTAACTTTTACTTAGTTAATTTGAGTGAGGTGGAATGTAAGTTAGTTAATTCGAGCGAGGTCGAATATAACTTTTACTTACTTAATTTGAGAGAGGTCAAATGTAACTTCATTTTTTTTAGCGAGGTCCAATCTAAGGTTTACTTAGTTAATTCGAGTGAGGTCGAATGTAACTTTTACTTAGTTAAATCGAGCGAGGTTGAATGTAACTTTTACTTAATTAAGGCCGGGGGCTAAGTGGATGTTAATTCGAACGAGGTCGAATGCTACCCGTACATAGTTAATTCAAACGAGGTCGAATGTAACCCGTACATAGTTAATTCGAATGAGGTAGAATGTAACTTTGGTTTAGTTATGGCTGAGGCCGAGTGTAAGCACGTGATTTTTGCCCTATATGAGAATTACTCCCAAAAATCCAAAATAAAATGTTTTGTGTTGTTTGCAATTTTTGCAGATTTTATGTTGTTTTCCTTTTATTGTTTGCATTTATGCGTTCCTGTTTATATGTCTAAATTAATAGAAAAATATAAAAATATATGTTGCATGCGCACTTAGGATCTAATTGTGCACTTAGGAATTAATTAAACCATAATTTGGTTTTAAAAGAAAGAAAATCACAAAATATGTATTTGTTCTATTTTTGGTCATTTAAATGAACCATTGTGTGATTTTGTTTTTAATTAATGACTAGTCTTGTGTGTTAACTGTTGATTAGGGTTAATTAATATTTTGTAGTTAATTTTTGATGTTACAATTTAATTTAGGAATTTTGGTAATTAGGAATTAAAGAAGGAAAATAAAACAAAGGAAGAAAAACGGAACTGGGCCACTTTTTTTTGGACCCAAAATCAGGCCCAAAACATCCCATACACCCGGTCCAATACACCAGGTCTCTCAAAGGTCCAAACGACGTCGTTTAAACATCTCAGATCTGGGCCGTTGATCAAACAGATCTAATGGTCTAGTTCAGCTTCCGACCATACTCAAACGACACCGTTCCAGGTGTCAAATCTGAACCGTTCATTCCCTATGATCTAACGGTTCCAAGAATCCCTCACAACCCGACCCGTTCCCGTCTAAGACTGACCCAGTCTCGTAACTTAAGCCAAATAGTGTCGTTCCCTTTAAGTGAGAGATCCTGGCCGTCGATCTCTCTTGATCGAACGGCCAAGATCAATCGTTCCCTTTCCTATATAAACCTAAAAAACACCCAGCCCCCCCCAAAGCCAAACCCCCCTTGTCGTCTCTAAGCCTCAGAGACAGACTCGTCTTCCTCCGCTTCGCTCCGCCGTTGACCGCCTACCGGAAATCGCCTGCGGTGGCGGTCAGTCACCAAACAACCCCATCTTTACACCACTGAACCACCTCAACCTCCCCATCTTCATGCCACCCTCATCATCCTTCAAATCCCAGCCCCTCAATATCGATTCATAGTAAGGAACCCTAGCACCGCCACAAGATCTCCTGGTGGCGGCGCCACCTCCAACCTCGCCCAAAATAACACCCCTTAACCATCTAACCACCCTCAACCCAAATCCATGGTCCACTAACCTCGAATCATCGCCAACCGTCTCGAATAATCAATCGAAGGTTCGAGCAAAAAACCCTAGTTCATCTAATAAACCCCAAACTCACACCAGACATCCCCCTGACCTCCCTCGTTACCAAGCCACTCTTGGTTTGGTTCGAATCTGGCTAGAAACGTTCGAACCCCAAATCGAACGTAAGAACCCTAGAAACTCCAAACCATGGATTCTGTCCAAATTAAAGGAAGATTTGGGGTCTAATCGACCTTAGTCGAAGTGTTCTCAGTTGAGAACACTCGATTAAGGTCCATTCGACCTCAAAGTGTTCGAGTCTGAGTTCGAACCTGAGTCGTCTAGTTTCTAAGTACTGAGGTATTTTTTTTCTTTTCCCCTTTGTTCTATGTTCATGTTTATATCTGTTTATCTGTTTAGTTTGGTTTATTGATTTTTCAATTTTTGTATCAACTATTCTATCCATCTCCAGACCTTTTATTTGGTCGACTTTTCTTCTGTCCATTGTTATATATGTGTTATAAACTATATTCTATTTGAATAATGTCGTCGAATAATTAGTTTCATAACTCCTATCCAAAGCCACATGAATCACCCTGTTTGTATGTTTGATTCTGTTTGTTTATTACCAATTGTGTATGTGTAATCGATTAAATAAGTATCGTCAATTAATTTGCTTAAAAAACTAGAAAAGCATGATTNATATGTTGCATCTTGTTCTCTTTGGTTGTTCACTTGAACCTCCCTTCTTGATTCATAAATGCTTCAATTTTAGCTCAACTTTAGCAAATACCCGTTTGATTAGTTGGTTTGAGTTGATCACGATTGGTTCCCAATATGATCAACTCATTCCTGATTTTGATCTTGACCTTCTGCTTTGAATCTACTGCCTGAACTCGTTTAGGAATTGGATATTGTAGTAATTTAGTTGATCAACCAGGAGATAGTTAGAAATCAGTCTTGGTCAATTGTTGGGTTTGAACTTATATAGGTTTAATAACAGGCTAACAGGCTAACAGGCTTAGGGTAATACTATAATTTTTAAGGGTTTAAAGGGGGTAACTTGGGGATTATACAGGCCTGCAAGTAGTTTGAACTTAGGGGCTGCCAAGTGGTAATAAATGTCATTAGTTAAAAGCAATGGGGAACAAGACATAAGAGCATGGGGAGTTAATAGGAATACTTTAATCACCCCCATGACTCTTGATTGAAACAATAGGGGACAAAATATGTAAGTGTGGGGAACCAAATAGTTTCACACAATAAAAGACACTTAGGAGTGGGGATTAAGAGGGCATGGGCAGAGCTTAGAATCTGGGGGTTTTCAAGACAGACCTCAGAGGTCTGTTTTTTGGTTATAAATAGAAGGAATTTTGATAGAACAAGGACTCGCTTTTACCTAAAAGTAGTTCAGTAATTGAGAGTTAAAAACATGCTAGATTTTGAGTATTAAGAATTCAGTTAGAGAGTTTAATTGGCTGGTCTTTCAATCTTAAGAGGTCAGTTTTTTTTTCGAGAGTTGAAGAGAGTGTCGAGTTCTAAAAAACTGAAAAGAACAGAAAACCAGAAGTCTACTGTTTCACTGCATTGTTGAGTCAATCTCTGCCTTCTGTTTTGGTTCTGGTTTTATTCCTGGGTCATCGATTCCATTTGGTATTGCTGGGGTTTCAAGTGGTATTTCCTGGGTTGTTAACTCTACTTGCTGAGATTGTTTGATGCTGCTGTTACTCACCTGCTCCTGCTGATTACTATTTTCTCTTGCTGTGATTTAAAATCCAGGTAAACTTCCTCGATTGCTTCATGTAGCTCCCAATTGAAATGAAAAATGGAAATTGCTCTCAGATCTCTGTATTCTAGAGGCTGTATGATGTTGTGTTTAATTTACTTTAAGTTATCTAGTCCTGTTAGCTGTTGTAACTGAACAGTATGGACTGTTAATTGAGATTCTAATGTGAGCTATGTCGATTATTACTCTACAACAGTTTCGTGATCAGCCTGAGGATTCTATAGTTGGAAATTGCCTAGACTACTGATTATAGAATGAAATTAGCTGTAGATGCGCATGTTTAGGTATAAAATCAGTAGCTTTAATTAGTTTACTTTTGTTCTTATGAAGTTTTAACTAAATCTGGTCTGCAATAACTCAATTTCGAATTCATGAGCTGTTTGACTTCTGATTTAATCGCTAGCTAAAGTTAATCGTGGTTAGAGTTAGTTCGAAAACAAATGGTATGTCGAATGTGCAATAAAATCGTTCGTCCAGTTTGAGTTCCACCCTTCTAGTGCCTGAAAACGTAGCAGAAGGCCAGTAAAAACAACTTTGCAATTCGAAGTTACCCCATTCCAATTGATTGCTTTTTCTATAACTTGCAGTAGTTTGTTTAATTAATTATTATCATTTTTTACATTTTAGCTTTGCAAAACCGTGAACATGTGCAGAATAAATTAACTAGGCCCAATATTGGAATAAGACAACCCAGGTCCCATTTAATACTACATGGGTTGGACCTGGGCCCACGTTGGCAAACGAACTGCCCATATGGCACCTTTTTCTGATTTAACAAACCGTGGTCGAAACCCGACTATAACAACTCGTAAGCATGTGAATAAGTTAGGACCTTTTCTTCTTTCATTTTAGAGACGGACGAAAAATAGAAGAATGTAGTCGCTTTAGGATGATCCTTTTAAAATAAACGAGATGAGCCTCTCCAAATAGAACGCACAAGTTGTGGGGCCCTCATAAATGCATATATTTCGATACTTAGATTTCAGGATAAGCTGCTTAGCGAATTGCACGGCCTTCCCCAAAATAATAACGCGTTAGGCTCTTCAGGAGCGTATTTTAATAACATTACCTCCCTAAACTCGGGTGTACATTTATGTGACCCAAATCCAAATCTCAACGAAGTCGAAATGTGTCGATAATCACGGGTACATTGATTGTGACGTGGTTTGAGATGCGTTTTCATGACGCTGCAATTCTTTTTAAAAAAAATAATGAATGAGACGAGCGTCGACAAACAAAAATACATAAGCTGCGAGGCCCTCTATATGTGTTTGTAAAAGTACTTAGATTTCGGGATGGGCCGTTTAGCAAAATTTCACGGCCTTACCCAAAATAATGATACGCTAGTCGCTTTAGGCACGCCTTTAATAATTTACTTTCTTAAACTTGGGTGCACATTTGTGTGACCCAAATCCAAATCTCAACGGAGTTGAAATGTGTCGATAACCACGGGTACATTGATGTGACGTGGTTCGAGATACATTTTTACAACATTGCAATTCTTTGTTAAAATAATAATAATAATAATAATAATAATAAAAGCGGTAAAAAGTTAAAATTTGCACATAAGTTCAACATGTATTTAAAATCAGATAATTAAGCCGAATATGACAGTTGAGCGACCGTGCTAGAACCACGGAACTCGGGAATGCCTAACACCTTCCCCCAGGTTAACAGAATTCCTTACTTAGATTTCTGGTTCGCGGACTGTGATACAGAGTCAATCTTTTCCTCGATTCGGGATTCAACCGGTGACTTGGGACACCATAAATCTCCCAAGTGGCAACTATGAATCTCTTAATAAACGAATCCCGTTTTGATTGTCCTTTAATTGGAAAAAAATCCCTCTACCATGCCCTTCGCGGGGTGTGGTAGCGCCAAAAGGAGGTGTGACAGCTCTGGCGACTCTGCTGGTGAACAAAAACCCAGAACCAATGGTTCAGGGTTAGAAATTAGAGCTTGTGATAAATTATTGTATTTTGGTTTTATTATCTGATATTTTCATGTGATCTGTGCTTATGTGCAAAATGATTCTTATTACCTCTTTGATATTATTTGACTGTACATATAAACTGTGTCGAAACCTTTCTATTCTCACCTCCGGGGATGTGCTCACTGGTTGAGACTCCTTATTCTGTTAGTGTCATACCATGAAATAAGAAAAGGGCTCGGACAAGTTACAAAGCCGGACGATCTCGCGGGTCACCGGTACGTAGCCCCCTCCCCGACTCGAGTTGTCCGCTCGGGTACACTGTCGAGAACACATACCCAGATTTTTAACCTAGAATAACTTGACTTCATGCCAGATCCCTAGTAGGAACGCTTATTTGCATCATATTGCATTTGACTTAGGGGACTCAACACAGGGGTTGGGTCTGTCTATGACAGGTAACCTGAAATGAAAAAGGCTATCCTGCTGCATCCCGTTTGTTTTATGCATTTATTTGCTTCAGACTTGCATGCTGACCGGCTTATGAAAATCGGGAATATTGGAAAATGGTGGAAAAAAAGGGGAAAAAAAGAGAGAGAAAAATAGCAGTGCAGAGAGATAACTACTTACTTTTTTAGAAAAAACCAATGCCTAAGTAGTGTCAAAACTCTGCCGAAATTTTAGGAAAATAAAAAAGGGGAATGTTTTTTAAAATTTGATTTATTTGAAAAAAAAAAAACAAAAGAAAAGAGTCTTGTTTTCAAATACAGTTCTATTGGCCCGAATTACGCCGGTTTGATTCTCACAGGGTGTGAGATATGTAGGCAACCCTCGTCGGGTCCAACTTCCCCTTTTGCAAAAATAGCCAAAAAATGTCAAATTCTAATTTTGTTATAAATAAGTCGGGTGTTGTCGTCCTTGTCAAAAATAGCCGAATGTTCCCGAAAGGGACGCCGGAAGGCTGGCTTTGCATGAACGACCACTTTTGGTCATTGTTTTAGGCTTTTGGCCGGTTAACCCCTACAGCCTTAAAATCTTCGTTCCTGAAGTGCTGAAAGGCCGTGTTTCGGAAAACCAGTTTTTCTTTTCTTTAAAATTGGGAAAAATGAAAAAATTAGTTTTATTTCTGAGTTAAATAAAGGTTTTTCTTTTGTCTAAATCACCTTAATAAATGTGCAGAATGAGCACGAGTCGGAATTCATCTGGAGCTATTATAAACAGGGTCCCTTTGGGTTTGCGCATGTGGTGGAATGACTTAGAAGAATCAGGGCAAGATACAGTCAAGTTATACTTGGGAGATCTGGTTAGGTTGCTAAACATTGATCCGAGAGGGGACATCATACGGGCGTTAATCTCATTCTGGGACCCAACACACAATGTGTTTCATTTCTCAGACTTTGAGCTCACACCGACACTGGAAGAACTGGCAGGGTAAATCGGGGGTCCTAAAATTCCTATAAGAGAGCAGTATCTTATTGCGCCAAGGGTCGTGACCATACACAGTTCTTAGACAATGTGAAGATCCGCAGAACTGTACACAACCCAGATTTATCAGAGGGCTTTTGTACTTTGGCATTCATATACGACAGATATGGTCATCTTGGAGTGTTCAACAATCCCGAGGGTAAAATCTGCAGTGGGGAAAACCGACTGAAATGGGAAAGGCATAGGTGTATTGCTTTTATGATAGCCTTTCTAGGTCTGCTGGTATTCCCTAGGAAAGACGTGAAAATTAATATACAAGTTGCTGGGGTCGTCAGCACTTTGCTCAAGCAAGACAACAGCACTCTGGCACCAATGATAATAGAAGACATCTTCCGTGCTCTTACTGTTTGCAAAGCTGGAGGGGGTTTCTTTGAGGGTTGCAATGTATTGCTCCAAATGTAGATGATCGAACACTTGTGTCATCGCCCTCAGTTCATGAGCTATGGGTCATCTGAAAAGACTTGTATATAAGAGTTTTCCACAAGGGTTGACGGGTTTAGTTTGCCATAAGGGGTCACTGAATGGGTAACTCTCCTGCGTTCCGTCTCCGCAAGCCAGATAGAATGGCATTTGGGTGGCTACCCGTAAATAAAATCATATACATGTCAGCCGCCAAATCTCATTTACTGCTGATGGGTCTCAAAAGTATTCAGCCATATGCGTCATGCCGAGTATTGAGATAATTGGGGCAGCGCCAAATAGTCCCAAAGGAAGAGGATCTCAGCGGCCAGGTGGTCGAAATTGGGCCTAGTGGGAAGTTCCCTGAAGCGGCAGTTCAAAAAATCTGGAATGAATGCCAAACCCTAAAAGTAGATACTTGTGTGCAGGATCGGGCCAAAGGTGAAGCGTCGCCAGAATACCTCGCATGGTACAGGAGAGAACTTATGCACCAGAGGCCATCTAAAAAACCCCACGTCCAAGACTTCACAGAATCATCACAAGCGCAATGGGGTTGGTTGGCGAAAGAAGAAGGCTATCAGGTTGTAAT
>MU786581.1:24368-71675 GCA_026770625.1 Nicotiana glauca | reverse complement strand
AAGCTACACGAAGTGCACCCTTCTCTATGATTTAGAAGACTCAGAAAGAGGGAGGGATTCGCGACAATTTATATACAGTTCAACAAATATTAAAGTGGTAAGCATTTAGCACAGAAAGCATGGAACATGTATCAAAACCAAATAAAGCCAAAATACAACAATTTAACTGAGCTCGAATTCTTAAACCATGAACCGAAGTTCTGGGGTTTTTTTATCCCCAGCAGAGTCGCCAGAGCTGTCACACCTCTTTTTTCCGAAGAAAGCTTTTATCGGCTTTTACTACACCCCGGAAAAGGATATAGTAATAAAGGAGTTTTTTCAATTTAAGGATAATCGAAACGGGATTCGTTTTTATTAAAGGTTCAGAGCCGCCACATGGGAGATTTATGGTGTCCCAAGTTATCGGTTTGAATCCCGAATCGAGGAAGGGTTTGACTCTGTTTAACAGTCGCGAACCAGAAATCCGGGTAAGGAATTCTGTTAACTCGGGAGAAGGTGTTAGGCACTCCCGAATTCCGTGGTTCTAGCACGGTCGCTCAACTGTCATATTTGGCTAAAATATTTGATTTTAATACATGTTATCCTATTTGCATTTTTAGAATTAATTACTGCTTTTGTCAAATTATTTTATTTTAAGAAAATAAACGTCGTTTAAGGATATATTTTCGGATCACGTCACATGAAATGCACCCGGATCCTCGACATATTCTCATTCGACGTTTTTGGATTTGGATTTGGGTTGCATAAAATGCACACACGTATTAGGAAAGTCATATTATTAAATATCGTGCCTAAAGTGGTTAACGTGTTGTTATATTTTGGGAAGGCCGTGAAATTCGCTAAACGGCCTATCCCGAATACTAAGTATTTTAGTAAGTAATTAATGAGGGCCCCGCAATTATATATTTAATTTGGCAAGGCTCGTCCCATTTTATTATTAAAAGGTCGGGCCTAAAGTGACTAAGTTTTCTATATTTGTTTTGTTTCTAAAGGTCAATTAACTCATAAAAATAGAAATTCGAATCTCGAATTCAAGTCCGGATTCAAACAAAATAAATGAACCTTTTAACTTGAACCCGCTACTTAATTCAAAACCCAATTTTTATATTTATGGTTCAATTTCCTTATTCCTATTATAATTTTAACATACTAAAATTGACGCTAATTTTGGGCTTCAGAACGTGTGGCCCAACAGAGCAGTGTAAAATCAAGCTTATATTTAATTATTAGAGCTTAACTAATTCAACTCCTATACGACCAATTAAACTAACCAGCCTCACAAATTACCAGACATGCATGATTTTATACCGCTAGTGAGGATACTATCTTGCAAATTTTGAACTCCAGCATTCTTATTTTTTTTTACTATTAATTAACTAACACACTTAACTTCTGGCTAATTCTACTAATTACTTACTTCAATTAATAATATGTTTACTACTTAAACAAACTTATGCATTTTAGATGAAAACATTGACGAAACCTGATTTCAAACTATTTAGCTTTTTACCGATATTCATATACATATCAGTTATTTAACTGTCTAATTGAGAATACATGTGTATTTATTAACAACAGTATCATTATATATTTTTTGCGATTATAAGCAATTCGCATATCCAAAGGCTTGATTACTAATTCATTTACTTTTTTTTTATATATCAAACTTTTAAACAACACATGTAGATTATATTGCTAGTACTCGAAGCTATTGCATTTCATTGTAATATAATGATACTGTTTGAAATTAACCTAAATTATATCTAATCTGATTTAATTCATGAACTTATTATACTTTTAGTTCTGATTTCAAAAACAAACTGAAGTAAAGTAAAAAAAACGAAATTGACAAACAAATGTTAATAAGTTATTTTAGTTCTCCTTTTCATACTATATCCAAACGAAATCTAAACTAATGATAATGACATTATCCTAGAATCTAAATACTACTAATCAAAAGTCCAGCTGTTCAAAGGTCTAAGAAACAATCCAAATTATACAGTCCCATACAAAAATTACTAATCCTATCGAATACAATTTCATATCTAAATATTGTATCTATACTAAGCAGATATAATGCCAACAATCAAATTTTATTTCGATGCATTGAACTTGTAGAACAGCAATAGAAATAAAGGTGTACTTGAAAAAATAATGGAAAATCGATGAGATTCTAGGTCAAATGAACAGAAACAGGAATCAGCAACAGAAATCAAATAGCAAACTCAATCACAGCCTCAATAACTCCAGATTTAGACCAACAAATGATAGCAATCAAAGGAATAACCCTCAACTTAGTTCAATACAAACTCAGCAGTATTTTTGATCACCAGATCCACACAAAATCAACAAACAGTCTTCGATTTGAAACTGAAACCAATGAAACCGTAAAATTTAGAGCTTTTCCTACTGTTTTTTATACTTTTGAGTTTTTGAATTTCAGAGATGTGAATTTAGAATAGTAGACTAACAGAAGTATTTGAGAGAGATTTCAGATTGCCAAAACTTATTAAATGAGGCATATGGGTGCCTATTTATAGATTTAAAAATGGAGGGAAGTTCAAACTTTGTTAATTACAAAGTAGTCCCTCTTTTATTTCAATTTTATCCTTATTTTTATTAGTTATTCGATTACTAACCCTTTATTTATGAAGAATTACACCTGTTACCCCATCTAGAACATTCTATCTTGGTATATTTCCTATCTTGCCCTCACTTCAATTCAGAATTCACTGAATTACCTTTTCTTGTGCCCATATTACCCCCACTTCCTAAGGCTTATTACCCTTAAACCTTTCGTTGTACCCAAATGACCCCTGAACATTACTTGAATTTACCAAATACCCTACTGTCTTTTACCCTTTTGCCCCTGTTCATTACTTGAATTCACCTAATACCCTTTTACCCTGAATTACTAACTATTTTTTTTTCAGAATTTTAAAAAAACTGAATTACTACTAATTATTAATACTAATCAGAAATATCTAACAATCAAATCAGCTATAACCAAATCACTAATTACTGTTAATACTAATTACCCTAACAAACCCAAAATTTTACTACTTATTACCACTGATTAACCATACGAAATATCAGAATTAACTAAAAAGATTAACTCTAACAAGTATTAAAAATTAACAATCAACTAATTTCAAATGAAACAAATAAAAATCATACTGAAAATCTATTTATACTAATTTTAACATCTAATCGAATCTATTTATTAAACCCTAATTTACTAATCAAGTTAGCAATCAGAATATTATAAAAATCCTATTTTAATATCAAAAATTAAGTCTAAAAGTATCAAATTTAATACTTTTTATTAACGAACAAAAGATAACAATCAAAAATCCTAAAGTACTATATATATATTTTTTATCAGAACACGAATTAAAAGAAAAGAATCAAACACATGCAAAGGAAAGAGCAAAAGAAACTTAGCTTCTTTTTTTTTATTATTATTCATTCGGACAGCCTTTATTTCTTCTTTTCTTTTTCCTTCTTTTCTTCAAGTTTTTTTTCTAATATCTGGAGAGTCTTGACAATTTCTTGAATCTTTGGTCACCAACAGACCTTGATTTTGACATTTGAACTACTCTAGTAACTTTTAGGGCTCAGGACTTTCAAAAATAGGTTAAGGGCATCAAGACGGTGGTATGGTGTGAATTCGGGCTTATTTGGACAAATTAATATTCGCCGGAGTTAGGGTTCCGGCAACACTATTAGGGATATTCGAAGAGATCCAGAAGGATTCGAGGGAAGGGGGATACAGGGGTGTGATCAGGGTTGAGAGGCGGTTCAGGGGTGTTATTTGGTTGGTGGTTGGCATGGTTGTCGTCTCCTGTCGGTAGGGCTCCGGCGGGGGCTGGAGAGGATACTGGGGCGGCTGAAAGAGATGAGGGAGAAGGAAAAATGATTTTAGGTTTTAATTTTTATGTTTTGGTATATTAAAAGGCCTTCACTTAACTTGGACCGTTAGATTAAATAGATTAACGGTTCAGATCCTTTGAGCCCTAAAACGACATCGTCCAACTTTAATAAAAATTCAACCCCGTCCGTTGGATTAATCAAATGAACGGCCCAGATTAAAACTACAAAACGCCGTCGTTTTATTTTAATGAAGAGATCAGTCTTTGGCCGTTAGATCAATTTGTTTCAATGTTCCGGATTGTTTCACTAAAAACGGGATCGTTTGGATTGATAGCTGGGCTGACCGGGTGAGTCTTGTTTTGGGCTTGGGCATTTTGGTTTTGGGCTGGTATTTAGTCCAATTTTATACTAGTCCAAATCTTTATTTTGTATTTTTGCATTGTATTTTTCTTTTTGTATTTTTGTATTTTATTTTTTCTTTTGTATTTTATTTATTTTCTGATTTTATTAAATTGTTAAACTAATTATATTCTCAAATTTATTTAATATCTATTTTATAGTAATTTTTAATTAAAACATTAAAAGGTTATTTTTGATTTTTCTTAATTTGTTTCCAAAATAAATTAATACTAATGTTGTAAAATTAAAAATCCTAATGCATATGCATATTTTTTGTATTTTTAATATGAATTATTATGCAACTAATTAACACAAAAATACCACAAATATCAACCAATAATGAAAAAATTATTTTGTTTGGATTTTAGGAATAATTTGATTAGGGCAAAAATTACGTGCTCACAAAGCCTACGTGGCACCACAAAATCCTAGGTTACTTAGCAAAAGATTTTCCCGGGCCTTACAGAAAAATCCTAGATTTCAATGTAATTAAAAAGAGAATTTAATTGTTAATTTAGTTGGCTTGCCTGACAGTAGTGTCCGGCACCACCATGACCCTTAGGGGATTTTGGGTCGTGACACTTCATATATTAAAGCTCGGTATTTGCAAATACTAAAGGTAATTTAATTGATGGTACCATAACTATCGATTTTTTTATACCAATATTTCCTAAACTAAAATATATCTAAACTACAACTCATCAAAAATATGAATTTTCGCTAGTGACTTTCAATCCCAATACAAATATATACAGAAATTATTTAAAATCACAACTCATTGAGGATTTATATTTTCGACTCATTTATCCATTTTAATTACCACGTAAAGTATTATACTTGAAAAACTTCAAATGTACTCATAACCTTTTTTATTTGTCTTTTATATATATATATATATATATATATATATATATATATATATGAGCAAAAAGGTAAATGGAGGATATATATATCCTCCATTTATATTTATGCTCATAGGAGTCGTGTCCATTATCTTTCATTTCAAAAATGCCTCCTCCCACAAAAAGTTTTCTACCGTGAAAATTTGGTTTAATTTAACTGATATTATGGAAGCCACATAAAGAAAAATGTTAGTAAGTATAAAGTTAAGACATGATTGATATGTTTAGGCAAAATATTATCTAAAGTGAGATCTGTTAGCTGCCATGATTACGAATTCAGAGGAAAAGAGAATCTTACAGAATAGAAGAATAACTCGAAAATGATAAAATAAAATATGTTGATTCAATGATGTGTACACTGTTTATATACAGTAAATAACTAACTTCTAACTAAAGGTAAATGGAGGATATATATATATATATATATATATAGGAGTTGTGTCCATTGTCTTTCATTTCAAAAATGCCCCCTCCCACAAAAAGCTTTCTACCGTAAAAATTTGGTCTAATTTAACTGATATTATGGAAGCAACATAAAGAAAAACTAAGTATAAATTTAAGACATGATTGATATGTTTAGGCAAAATATTATCTAAAGTGAGACCTGTTAGCTGCCATGATTACGAATTCATAGGAAAAGAGAATCTTACAGAATAGAAGAATAGCTCGAAATGAGAAAATAAAATATGTTGATTCAATGATGTGTACACTTTTTATATACAGTAAATAACCAACTTCTAACTACCTAAATACTTGAGTTTAACTAACTAACTATACACTTTAAAGTTAACTTTATTAACTAATTATGATTAATTATCAACTTGTAACTAATATAACAAACACTCCCCCTCAAACTGATACTCAAAACAGATTCTTAACTCCAAGTTGATTCAACAAATGATCATGTTGTGCCTTTCCTAGACTCTCAATGAATAAGTCTGCAAGCTGATCTTCTGTGTGTACATATTCAGTTTGAAATATTCCTTGACTAATTATTTCTCTTACAAAATAGTAGTCTATGTCGATGTATTTTTTTCTTTCATGGAATATAGGATTAGCTGCTATATGAGATCATTTTCACTGGAACCTGAATGTTGACTTCAAGTTCATTAAATAAGCCCAACAGCTATGTGAGTTTTGCTGCACAGGCAACCATGCTTCTAAACTCAACTTCTGTAGAACTTCTTGATACAGTGTGCTGCTTTTTGGACTTCCAAGACACCAATGACTTTCCAAACTTTACCGGATATCATGTGACTGTCCTTCTAGTTTTTACACAGGCTCCCTAATTAGAATCGCATTAGATAGTAAGTTAAATAGTATTTCCTGTACGCATAATCAACCCTAAATCAGGGGCTTCTTTAATATACCTCATTACCCTTAAATTTTCTCCCATATGAGAGACTTTGGGACACTACATATATCGACTTAGTACTTTCACTACAAAGGCATGTCAGGTCTGGTCATAATGAGATACAACATTCTCCCCACCAACCTTTCATAGTTAATATGATCTTCAATCTACTTATCACCACTTGATTTCTTATTTTTAATACATTAATCACACTGTATAATTTGAGCTTCTGATTTAGTTCTCAAGGAGTTCCAATTGTTTTTTCACCTCCTTGGCCTGCCTTAATAACTAGCTTAAGAGCATATTTCTTTGACACAATAAAAATGCCCTTACTTGATCTTGCAAACTCAATACCTAGAAAGAACTTTAACTCCCCTAGATCTTTCATCTTGAACCTCTGTTGCAGCTTGCTCCTACTGTAATTTATCATATCTGGATTATTTTAGTGACTAGTAAGTCATCCATACATACAAGGACTATTACCACATCACTTGCAGCCTTCTTAGTATATAGAGAATAGTCATAGTGACTTTGCTCAAATCCATTAAAACCAGAGATTCCGTCAGTTTTAAATTCCACTGCCTAGGGGCCTATTTAAAGACCATATAAATATTGGTTTAGTTTGTAGGCTTTTGGATATCCCCCTGTCTAGCAAACCCATCACGAATTACCATTTCCTTCAGGAGATTACTATTAAGAAATGCATTATGCACATCCATCTGATAAATGAACCAATACTTTGAGGCTGCAAGAACAATGATGGACCTAACTGTCACCATCTTAGCCACATGATAAAAAGGTTTCACTGTAGTCTAAGCCTTCCTTTTTGGCTATAACCTTTGACCACTAGCCTGACCTTGAACCTTTTTATCTCTTCTGAAGCTTTATGTTTGATCTTAAAAATTCATGTGCAGCCAATAGGCTTCTTCCCAATAGGCAGATCGACAATGCTCCAAGTGTGAGTGTCTTTTAAGGCTTCCATCTCAAGTTTCATGGCCTCTACCCATTTAGAATCTTTTAATGCATCTAGGAATGATTGAGGCTCAGTTACATGCTAAGTAGGTTGATACGACCTGGCAGTATAATGGAGAAATATGTGAATATGTCACATGAGCTGAGATAGGATAAGAACATTTGGACCCTTTAGATTGGACTACATAGTCCTGTAGCCATACAGGAAGTCTGCTAGTTCTGGAGGACTTTCTAAGTGTTGGTGTGCTCAGAGTGTCAACTTGTAGTGCTTTACTTACAGGAAGAGGTTCAATTGTGCCTAGATGATAAGACTGATCAAGTACATTGTTCTCTTCTGAAACTTACGTAGAAAGTTGTGAGTAGTTATGAATATCTATGGTAGAAAGAATTGTGTTGTCGGGATCAGAAGCAACAAACTCCAGCATATGAAATAAGGGATTACTGACTTGTTTCATGTGCTTAAAAGAGTGAATGTACTCCCAGAATTTAACATTTTTGTTGACTAGAAATGTTTTTTAGTAGAGATTATATAAGATACAACCCTTCTGAGTAGATGAGTACCCCATAAGAACTATTAGTATAGCTCTAGGAGAGAACTTGTCATGAACTTTGGGACTGGACGCATAGCACAGATACTCAGGTTCCGTAGTGAAGGAGAATGTAAATAAAGCATTTCAAAGGGGGGTCTTATACCCTATCACCTTAGAAGGAAGTCTATCGATGAGATGTACAACTGTAATGACACACTCACCCAGAACCTTAGTGGGATTCAGGGTTGAAATCTGTGAGATCTAACCATTTCTAAAATTATTCTGTGCTTTCTTTCCACCACTCCATTCTATTGTGGAGTGTGCACACACGAAGTCTGATGCATGATGTCAAAAGTGGCTACCAAAGACACAAACTCATTTGCTGAAGAACTCACTACTATTATATGTTCTCAAACACTTTATACCAGTAAGAAAATATTTTTTTTTTTGAGTAAGAAGTTTCTTATACTGCTTCAGACTTAGAATTAATGAGGAATACCCCAGTATATTTCGAGTAATAATCTACTAATGTGATAAAAATCTCTTCCTATCATAGGTTGGCACCTTGTAGGGTCCCTAGATATCACAATATACTAATTCAAATACAGACTTAGTAGTTAAATTACTCAATGGAAAAGACAACTTGGATTACTTTGCCAAAAGACACATAGTACAATGTTCATGAGTACATATCTTTAAATTACTAATTACATTGATCTTCTTTATTATATCTACAAGGACATGAACCAACCTCTTATGCACAGATTACTATAGGAACAAGTACTAGAAGTAGAAGTACTAGAATTAGAAGGCACACTAACAGAGTTGAAACATTTTTCAGCAGACTGTGTTGAAGGGTTCTAAGTTCTTCTCCTTGTAAAATATACAGTCCATGATCCTCTCTACCAATCCTTTTCACCTGACCACTATAGAGATCCTAGAATACATAAGTCAAGGAAGAATACAACAAAACATTGAAGCTCCTTGGTGAGTTGAGACACTGATAATAAATTGTACTTGAAATCGAATATGTACATCACATTAGATATATTGTGATATTTAAGATCGGTAGAAATCTTTTTGTAAGAAACAAACATCACATCTCCATTTGGTAAATGAACTGTATTTTTTTAATTTTGAACTAAATTGTGTGATTTAAGCATGTCAAGTCTATAGGTCATATGATTTGATTCACTAATGTCTATTATCTAGTTCCTAATGTCGAAATTGGTTATCAAGGCAATCAGATTACCTGTTGCAGCCAGATTGTTAGATGATCTCGGAGCCTCTTTGTTTCCCTTAGAATGTGGCTGAAGTATTTGTTGATACTGGTCCTTAGTGAAGAAAGCAAGAGTTAAGGTTGACTAAGGAGGAGGTCCAAAATTAGGAAGTTGTTGTTGTGTATACACAGCTTGATGATATGGATAAACACCTGGATATCCTCCCTTGTTCTGTTGATAGGAGACATTAGCTTGAGTGATTCCACAATGTGATTGAGGGTTCTAGTTAAAAAAAACTACAATAAAATCTACATTAATGATACCATTTGCATACAGACCAGAAGTAGGTGCATGCCATTTTTTAGTCTTGAAATCAGGTGGATACCCTATGAGTTTGTAACAATTCTCCTTGGTGTGTCACTTGAAATGACATTATTCATATTGAACTTGATTCTTTTTGAACTTGTAGTTATCACCTAGACTTCAATTACCCTTGTTGTTGTACAAGTTGTACTTTCTATTCCTTCAGTAACTTTCATAGACTGCTGAATATTTGCAAGGCTCCTCTGACTTTCTTGATCAATAAGTAGGGAGTATAATTTGTTGATTCTAGGCTCTGGAGACATCATCATAATCTGACTCCTTGATTGAGCATAGTTTTCACTCAATCCTACCTAAAACTGCAGCAGTCTGTGAGCTTCAAATATTGAGCATGTTTCTTAGATTCAGGACAAGGACAACCAGGATATGGCATGAGTGTATCAAATTCATCCCATAGGTCTTTCAATTTTAAGAAGTAATCAGCTATTATCTTAGTTCCTTAAGTCAGAGTATGAATTTCTCCATAAAGGTACAAGACTCTAGATCCATTGACTTTACCAAACCTTTCCTTAAGATCCTCTGATACCTTATGAGCATTAGAAGCATACAAAACACTACTCAACAGACCTGGCCTAATATAGTTCATGATCTGTAATAGGACAACAATATTAACTTTCTCCCACTAATCATGCAATTTAGGTTCAAATATGGTTTTAGGAAATCGACCGTCAACAAAACCTAATTTGCTCTTACACTAAAGGCCAATCCTCATAGCACGATTCCATAGGGAAAAATTGTCAGATCTAGTAAGTTGAAGAGAGATCATTGTACTACCTGGAATGTCTGTTGGATGTAAGAACAAAATATGATTGTGATCGATAGTTGGAAAGCTTGTTGTACCAGTGCCCAACTTTCCATTTTCTATGGTCGGGGAAATAGGTAGACCATTCGTAGAACTCCGTTCATGTCTAATCACCATTTTTTGCAACAAAGTAATTGCAGAGAAATTATAGTGAACAATTCTGAAAAATATCATCTAATTCGCAAATCTTAATTGTTTCTAGCTTAGATAACTCTAAGACAATTGCCAAAAAGTGTTAAACTGATATTTCTAAGAAGACTAAGACAAAACTAGAGTTGCAATCTAGATCTAAGCTGGTGGCTCTGATACCATGTTAGTTGTCATGACTACCAGCAATGAAAGGGAGATGAATTCAGAGGAAGAGAGAATCTGAGAGAAGAAAAGAATAGCTCGAAAATGAGAAAATGAAATATGTTATTGATTCAATGAAGTGTACACTTTTTATATACAGTAAATAACTAACTTCTAACCACCAAACTACTTGAGTTTAACTAACTAACTATACACTCTAAAGTTAACTCTATTAAATAATTATGATTAATTATCATTTTATAACCATTATAACTAAAAGAATCAAACATTAAAGTGGATTTTGTAATTTTATAAAATATAATTTTGTTTGTAAATTTTATTTTGACCTCAAATTGTAGAGATAATATATTTTCTTGATATTAGTGATTTTGAGGTATAGCTTATAATATTTTCAGGTATACTAGGCTCAATTATTTTTAATGAATGGGGGTGGGGAGGGAGGTAGGGCAAGGGTTAGGGGTGGGTCGGGAGGCAAAGTGAATAAGGGTGCTTATAGGTTGAGTATAGGTTCATGGAATGTAGGTACATTGATGGGTAAGTTTATAGAGTTGGCGAAGATCCTCCAGAGGAGGAGGGTCAATATAGCGTGTGTCCATGAGACAATGTGGGTAGGGTTGAGGGCAAAGGACATAGTCGGGTATAATTTTTGGTACTTAGGAGTCCAAAAAGGTAAGAATAGAGTGGGTATCTTGGTGGATAGGGAACTTAGAGAGTCTATGGTTGAGGTTAAATTAGTGGATGATAGATTGATGATTATTAAATTTGTGGTCAGGGAGTGCACCCTAAATATCGTTAGCGCCTATGCGCCACATGCGGGCCTAGATGAGGAGGTTAAATGGCGCTTCTGGAAAGGGTTAGATAAGATTGTGCGCCAGGTCCCACCTACTGATAAGCTATTCATATGATGGGATTTCAATGGTCATATTGGGTTGACTGTATGTGGATATGGCGGGGTGTATGGAGGCTTCGGTTTTGGGGAGAGGAACGGAGGAGGTACCTCATTATTGGACTTCGCTAAGGCTTTTGGGTTGGTAATTGTGAACTCTAGCTTTCAGAAGAGGGAGGAGCATTTGGTTACTTTCTAAAATGCAGTGGCGAAGACTCAAATTGTCTATCTCCTCCTCAGGAGTTGTGATAGAGGGTTGTGCAAAGATTGCAAGGTAATTCCAGGTGAGATACTCACGATGCAGCATAGGCTGTTGGTGATTTATGTTGGTATTATTTTAAAGAGGAGCAAAAAATGTACTCGAGGAAGACCGAGAATCGGGTGGGGAGCCTTGACTAAGGATAATGCCTAAGAGTTAGAGATGTGCTTGTCAGCTATGGGAGCTTGGAAGAATATTGGTGATGCGAGTACTATATGGTCAGCGACAGTAGACTGTATAAGGGAGGTTGCGAGAGAGGCGTTAGGGATCTCGGCGAACGTCTCTGGTGGGCACAAAGGAGACTGGTGGTAGAATGAAATGGTCCAAGATAAAGTAGAAACGAAGAAGGTGGTGTGCCTGAAGTTAGTAGGGAGCATAGGTGAGGAGGAGAGGCGAGCATGCATGAAAAGGTATAAGGTAGCTAGGAAGAAGACTAAGTTGGCGGTCACAGAGGCTAAGGCAATGGCTTTTGGTCGTGTGTATAAGGAACTAGAGGAAAAGGGTGAGGAGAAGAAGTTATTTCGGCTGGCGAAGTTGAGAGAGAAAAAGGCTCGAGATTTGGACCAAGTGAGATGCATTAAGGATGAAGATGTAGAGTATTAATGGAAGATGCTCAGATTAAGAGGAGATGGCAGGCTTACGTTCATAAACTTTTGAATAAAGAAGGGGATCGGGATATTGTGCTAGGCGAATTGGAGCATTCCGAGAGCCGCCATGACTTTGGAAACTGCAAGTGTATCAAGGTTGAGGAGGTCATAGGAGTTATACGTAAGATGAGTAGGGGCAAAAGAACTGAGCCAGACGAGATTCCAGTGGAATTTTGGAAATGTGTGAGGGGAGTAGGTTTGGAGTGGTTGCTTGGGTTATTTAGTGTTACTTTTAAGTCGAAGAGGATGTCGGATGAGTAGAGGTGGAGTATGGTGGTTCCATTATATAAGAACAAAGGTGTTATCCAAAGTTATAACAATTATAGTGGTATCAAATACTGAGTCATACCATGAAAGTGTGGGAGGGGGTGGTTGAAGCGAGGGTGAGTTTGACATTGTCAGTATTCAACAACCAGTTCATGCCGGGTCATTCTACTACAGAACTTGTACACCTTGTTAGGAGGTTGGTTGAACTGTACAAAGAGAGGAAGAAGGGTCTGCACATGGTGTTCATTGACCTAGAGAAAGCGTATGACAAGGTTCCTAGAGAAGTTCTCTAGAGATGCTTGAAGGCAAAGGGTGTGTCGGTTCCCTACATTATGACGATTAATTAAGGGCACGTATGATGTGGCTAAGAATCGGGTTAAGACATTAGGTGGCAAATCTGAGCATTTTCCGGTTGAAATGCGATTACAACAAGGTTATGCACTCAGTCCGTTCTTATTCACCTTAATGATGGACGCGTTAACACACCATATTCAAGTGGAGGTGCCATGGTGCATGCTATTCGCCGATGGCATAGTTCTGATTGATGAGTCGCGAACCAGAAAGTTTGGAGACAGGCTCTTGATTCTAAAGGTTTCAAGCTGAGTATGAGATGACAGAATACTTGGAGTGTAAGTTCAGCGCTGAGCCAGGAGAAGTGGGCATTGATGTGAGGCTTGAATCAAAGGTCATCCCAAGTATAGGCAACTTCAAGTACCTTAGATCGGTTATCCGGGAGGGGAGGGAGATCGACGAAGATGTCATACATCGTATTGGGATAGGATGGATAAAGTGGTGGTTAGCATTTGGAGTCTTACGCGACAAGAGAGTGCCACCGATACTCAAATGTAAGTTCTATAAAGCAGTGGTTAGACCGGCTATGATATATGGAGCTGAGTGTTGGCCTGTTAAGAACTCACATATTCAAAAGATGAAAGTAGCAGAAATGAGGATGTGCAGGCACACTAGGATGGATAAGATTAGGAATGATGTTATTGGGGAGAAGGTGGACGTGGCTCCCATTGAGGACAAGATGCGGGAAGCAAGGCTAAGACGGTTTGGGCATGTTTGGAGGAGAAGCCCAGATGCTCCGGTAAGGAGGTGTGAGCGGCTGGTTGTGGAGGGCACGAGAAGAGGTAGAGGACGGCCTAAGAAGTACTGCGGAAAGATGATCAGGCAGGTATGGCGAGGCTTCAGATTTTCGAGGACATGACACTTGATAGGAAGATATAGAGGTTGAGTATTAAGGTTGTAGGTTATGAGGTAGTTGAGTCTTGCCTTACTTCGTGCCATTGTGGGACTAGTCTAGTAGTGTTTTTGTCTAAGATAGCTAGTGGCAATGTTGTGTCTTGCTATTTCGCCTTTCAGTGCATGACCTATTTAATAGCTATTGTGTTTGCTTTGCATCTTTCTTCTCGATTTCATGTTGTTCCTATTTTACCTATGATGCTATGATGATACTAATATTGTCTCCTTTTGTATTTTTATTTTCTTGAGCCTAGTATCTTTTGGAAACAGCTTTTCTACTCCTTCGGGGTAGGGGTAAGGTTTGCGTACACACTACCCTCCCCAGACCCTATTAGTGAGATTTTATTGGGTTGTTGTTGTTGGTTTGACTATAACTATTACAGTATTTAATATACATATATTATTAAAAAGATCATCAAATAGTGCCTAAACAAGATTTAAATTATAGCATTCTACCTAAAAAGAATAAAAATATAAATATCAGTAAAATTTCAACTTTTAAAATTTTAGTTATATCGAGTGGAATATATTCCCTTTTCAATATTATAGAATAGAACTCATATTTAGTGGAGGTGAAGGAAGAAATAACAAAACCGGCGTTATAAGCAAAGCCCGAGAACACAAAAACATAAACTAGTTGTGTCCTTTGAACTGTGGGATTGGGAAAAATCTGTGTGCTTCTTTGTTCAAACCGCACTATATATATTTATGGACAATTTCTACTTCCTCTGTACCCTTGTCTCGTTTAAGGTTGTTCTCTTTTTCTCTCTACGCTTTCTTCAAAAATCAAAAGGTATTATCACGGTCTCCAACTCTTTTCCTTTTCTTCAAAATCAAAATTGAATCTTTTGATTTGCATGTACTAATTTTGGCCTTCTTTTGCTGTTGGGTTCATCACAACATTGAACTTTTACTTATGTTCTCGTTCTTACCCTTTGCGTTATTTTTTATTTGTGTTGTGGGTGTGGGGCTGGTGCTTTCTTTGTTTAATTAACTGATACTGAATTTTAGGGGAATTTCTTCAAAGAAAAGGTTTTGGTTTCTCTACTGTTTCTTTGTTTTATTATATTGATGACATTAGACTGAATATATTTATTTATCTGTTTAGTTTTTGCATCTCTTTTTCACATAATTTAGGACTCTGGAACTGTATTGGTTGATAGCTACCACTGTTTTAAAAGGCTTTTCCGGGATATCAAAACGCCTTGAGACTCTTGTGTATGGGGCTTAGTTCTGTGAGGCTTAGGCTCCCAAGCCCCCGACTGTGCGCCCTAAACACACCTAACGCTCAGCAGCGCTTGGGACTCGCCCAATGCAAATCATGTGTTGAATTCATTAATTTGCATCGTTGACTCTTAAAATTCTTTAACAAATGAATAAATAAAGTTCTTTTTATCTTTAGGAATATAAAAATTGTGAATAACTCAATAACGAACCATAATATTGCATATTTACTAATTGACAACATCGTGAGGGTGAATATCATCGTGAGGGTGAACATCATTTGAATATTTCTTTTAAAAATAGATAATCAAAATTTATATCTTACTTGATAGATCTTTATCTCTTCGTTCTATGCCCCTCAAAATTATCATACAATTCTTATTTTACTATTTAAATATATTTTTATATTTACTCATGGAGGAGTAATATTTTAAATTACAGTGTTGATAAAATTTATTGAGTATTTACTTTTAAGGAGGTAAAATATGCAGTTTGATAATATTTTTTTAAGAAATTATAATTTTCAATTGTTTGAAAGTTAGGAGGTTATAATTAATTTATATTTCATAGTAAATTTAACAATATTGTATTATTTATACTTGTAAAACATGCTAAATATATTATTTCATATGAGTTTCCTTTATTCGTTTTAGTTTTTTGAACTTTTAATGTATCTTTTATTTTTTATGGTGTTATAATGCTATTCATAATTTTAAAACATTAAAGATCCGTGGGGCTTACGCTCCGTGTCTCGAGACTTTCGCCTCGCACCCTATTAAGTAAAATGCCCCGCCTCACACCCTCGCCTTTTAAAACACTGATAGCTACATTATCTTTAATGAATTTGGAGAAAAATTGAATCTTTATTCCTATAAAATTTGAAGAGTTTTTCTTTAATAAGCGTGTTGTAGATGTTGAAATATGTTGTAGGAGTCTCCCAATCATATTCAGAAAGGTATATACAAAATCATGAACTTGTTTTTGTTAAAGTAAATATACTACTGTTCGAATCGTCTAAGCGTATATTACTAGTAGAGTAGTATTGATCTCTCAAATTACTTGTAATTCAGTTATAACAAATAAAAAGTGTAACTTATTGCTTGAATTGAAAGTGGTGTTTGTTTACTTAAACAGTGTGCTCCATCTCATTCTTTCTTACTTATCAAGGAGAAAAAAATGTTTTTTAATCTCTCGGCTTTTGCTTCCTGTGCATAGTTAAATAAGTGCCTGGCTCTTTTCAAAGAACCTGACTTTATTATTTTATGTTTGACATATTCGTAGGTGTATTAAACCTGTCATTTAGATACATTATATAGATATAAAAAGAGGGAGTTGCAGTAGGTTAACGACTAGCGTAGAAGTAGTCGGATGAATTCTCTGGAGTGCAGCTGTTTTAAATCTTTGCTCTTTTAGTCCTTCCGTTCTTTTTCTTTGACAGCCGTTTCTAGAAGTTATTTACATTGCTCTTCATGACCAGTACAAAATTGGGTTATCTTGAACCGTCATCATTACCCGTTGGTTATTGATCTTAATGTAAAAATACTTGCATTTTGTGATCCCCTTTTCACAATTCAAGTTATTGCTGGAAAAATATGCCCTTGGAACTGATTGTTAGTGCTTGTTTTAGGAAAAATGATCAAATTGTTCAAAGTAAAAGAGAAGCAAAAAGAATCTAATGAGAATGGCAATGGGAAGGGCCATTGTAACAAGCAGACCACCGGGGAACTGCGTCTACACAAAGGTTTTGATAATCTCTTTTTGCTTGGTATATTAAATCTTCTATTGTTGTTTCTGCAATATAATTTTGTTTGGAGAACTCTCCAAAATGCTGCAACACCTGTGTCAGAGGATCTGACCCGCACCCGACACCATTTTCGGAGTGTCTGAGCAACATAGATTGGTTCTGTTGGAAAATCAGCAATCAGAGCAACATTTCTTTTGATGCAGTAATCGGTGTGGAAATATCTAGAAACTGGGTGATATTAACATGAATACAAGGATGAAAGAACGTTAAATTGAATTGGAAAAAAAATCTCGTTGGAGAAGGAACTCCATAAATTGCTCAATTGGTACAATGATGAGGATTTTTTTGGTCTATAGATGACAAACCGCAGGCCTCCAATCCCAGGAGGATGTTTGTAGATTGAGTGCTTATGGATGTGAAGGAGCAAACTGATGTCAATTACTTTTCCAAGGATGATCTTATTGCTTTATGCATTCAAGATGGTTACTATTGAGGTGAACGAGCAGTGTGGCATTGCCTCTAACAAATGCGTAATCGTAGATGCTGATTCAATTTCACCAGGAATGTAACTAACGTGTTGCTAATCACTGTGTCTCTCCAAGAAGAGATGCTTTATAGTAACGCGCTATCTTCCATCCTTTGAAAATATTTTGGTGCCTGTTCTCATTCGAGTACAAATACATTGAGTGATTGATCAAGAAAAATATGCTGTGTTATGTTGTCCTTTTCCTTCAGATTTTTTCTTTAAACGACGTGGTGTCTCTTTTTTTCTTGGTTTTGGAGGGGGGGTTGGAGGCTGAATTTGTTTGTGAATGCATTTTTTCCACTGTACTATTCTTTTCACGGTCTTATCATGAGGTTGTTTGATTTGAAATTTCCTTTCAATCTTTGTTATGGTAAAGTACCCTCGCTTGAGACTTACCCCTTCAACTCACTCTTTGCAGACATTACCGAGCTGAACCTGCCCCGTTCTTGTACAATATCATTTCCTGGTGGGAAGGATAAGCTGATGAACTTTGAGATTACAATTAAGCCATATGACGGATACTATGCGTAAGTAATTTCTACTGCACAACTGTTCTTTTTCTTGTTCTTGTCAATGTAGAATCTAGAACTTGTACATATCGAGCATAATTGTTTCAAGAAGGTGCATTCCACTTTTCTGCACTTTCAGTTAATATACTTACTGCACAATCATGTTGATTCTCATCTAAACAACAACTTGATTTGGTGTTGCAGTGGTGGAAAATTTCTATTCTCTTTCGAGGTTCCATCAATCTATCCATACGAACCACCAAAAGTAAAGTGCAAGACCAAGGTACAGCTATTTCCCTCTCCGTTTCCTTCTCTCCCACTCGTATATATTCTGGCATACACCGGGCAATGTGATTCTGTTTTTCATTAGCTTTCTGTGTGAGATACAGGTATACCATCCTAATATCGATTTGGAGGGTAGTGTCTGCCTCAACGTTCTTAGAGAAGATTGGAAACCCGTTCTCAACATCAACACAATTGTTTATGGATTATATCATCTTTTTACGGTATTGTTTTGTTCTCTCCAACATCTTATTCGTTACATGTAAATACACAGTCGACTTATCCCCGTTCAACACATGTACAGGAACCAAACCCCGAGGATCCTCTTAATACTGATGCTGCTGCTGTGTTGAGAGACAGGCCTGAGTTGTTTAAATCAAATGTGAGAAAGGCTATGTATGGTGGATGTGTGGACAACATAAGCTTCGCGAGATGCGTGTAGCCTAGGGGTGTTCATCAGTCAGTTTGTTCGGTTTTGAAAGATTTTGGTTCTATATTTTTGGTTTTCGATTATACCAATACCATATCAAGATAAATTTGGTATGGTTCGTTTTTTCCCTTTTTGGTTTCAGTTTGTATGGTTAGATATTTTCGGTATTTCATTAAACTTACATTCTATCAACCAGACTTATAATCGTGATTCGTGGAATTGAATTTTCAGACTCAACCAAAAAAGAAAAAATAAATAAATGAGAACAAATTAAACCAAAACGTTAATGATGTTTCATTCTAAAACAAGATTCTCGTTCTTTGCTTGGAAACAAAAGTAAAGTAAATACATAACACGATATATATTATTAGGAGCCAAATGTCATGAACTGTCAAATTTAAAATGAATATATATGCATTCAACAAATTAAATCAAGGATAACAAATTTCACTGACCATATTAATCACACAATAACTAAACAATAAAATATCAAGTTTAAACTTATTAGCCGATGTTGTAACTTGTAAGTCCTAAACAAGGCTGGTTCAAGTCTAATGACACTAAATGTCGTTATTGATGTTGTTGTGTAAATAATGGTCTTAGCATGGTACATGGCTCCAATGAGAAAAACTAGCCAATGATGTACCTAACAAAGAAATTAGAACTTCTATGTATATTCGTTGTAACAGATACAACTTAACAGTTTTCAAGTTGGGAGTTCTTCTCATTTCCATCTAGACAAAGAAATGGATTGTTATATTAGCTAAGCAGCAAAAACAAAAACAAACAACAACAAAAAAAAGTGGAAAGATGAATATGTCTGAAAAATGCATAGTCTAAGAAGATAGGATTTTGCTATGTTAAGTAGAAGAGAAGTAAGAATATTGTAGAGTTTGCTGTTTTTTGTAGGTCAGGAAAAGAGCTTATACTGCTCGCCTTTGTTTGATATGTTTATTCAGTACCAAAACAAACTAAAACTACACAAAAATTGGAAGGCCAGTATAGAAGCTAGAAGGAGCTAGCCTATAGTAGTCGGCCTAACCAAAGCCTCACAATAACAGAAAATTAACCTAATGAACTGAATCTTAAGTAAGGGGCTTAGCTCGCCCGCCTACCAATCAAAGAGGCTGAGAGTAAGTGTAAGCTCACACAGAAGCTCGAAGAGCTTTCCTTCATTCGCTTTGCGGGAGTCGCACAACACATAGCTGGAAGTCAGAGGGCGACCCATACTACCTGCCTAACCCTTAGCTCTGAGGCGCCGTAGATCGGAAAGCGCCTTCTAAACCACCCCATTCATCCAAAAGAGAAGAGAAGGGGCCTATGTATTTGCATGACCCTGCAGATTTAACCCTATCTTTACCCGGAGCTACACCCCTAGCGACCTTGCCACCAGGCCACAGAACGGGAGCTCATGTGGAACCTCTTATTCTGGTGTAACAACGGTAGAACGTAACAAAAAATCATAGGGGATTGAGGTACGGTAAACTCGGACAAAATATGAGACCCGAAGGGCCCGGGGCTAAAATGAACTATCTATCCTGACTACATTGCAAAGGGTGAACGTAAAGAAATGTCATGTTAAAACTCTATTGTTTTATATAAACAATTTCAACTTTAATATTAGACACTGAACCGATCTTGAAGAGGATACATTTAGTTGTATTGCTTTCTTCTAACTTCAAAAGTGGTAGGTTTTACATGTAACATAGACAAAACATGCGAAACCCATCCCTCCCTGCTCTAACCATTCTGACATTACAGAAGCAACTACTTGAGCGTTGGCGTGCATCGACATATTCTTTGGTAAGCAAATGCATCCTCTTGTTCCAGCACCAGTACATTTTTGTGTTAGATGAATGCATTAACCTGTTGCGACCACCATATGACATCTCTGCAAAATTAGACAGGAAAACTGTTGTTTTGGCAGTAGGATTTCATCACACAGAGAAACTCCTAATCCAAATGAACTGAACTTGCCAGATGGACACAAGCCAGATGGACACAAAGAGTCCAAGAAAGAATGAATTAACAAAGAAATGACAAGTGTGGGATCATCATATCATCTCTGTTTCTTTTGCAGCAGCAATTCTTGCATTTTCACGGTCCTGCTTGAATGTCCAATACAAAGGGGTGTAAAACAAGCAACATAAACCAAAAGGCACAACCATCATTGAAAATAGGCCTTTCGACAATGCTAAAGCCTCTCTTGTCGACCCTAATAATGGATCGACTGACTTGGCATCATAACCATACATTTTCTCGGCAAGAATTCCTACAATTGGAGCAGCAAATGAAGAAAATGAACCCTCAAAGGCACGATCAAAAGCATATATCATGGTGCGGTGTTTTGAAGGCACCACTTCTGCAAACATTGGACCATTTGTAGCCGTAGCACACCAGCTGATTGTGAGGCCCATTATGAATAAAGTCACAGCAAATGTGGAGTAGCTACTTACAGACTGGGGGATAACTCGAAGAATGAACCATGAGAAAGGGATGCCCATGAAAGAACTAAATTGAGCACACATGACACGCCCTGAATGAGGGTATATTCGAGACATTCTGTCGGCAACTACTCCACCGAAAAAGGATCCTAATGCACATCCAGCAGCAAATAGGCCGACAAGTGCTGCTGCACTATTATGATCAAAACCTGCATTATAAATTCATGATCACCGTTGACGCACTTAACACCCATAAAGAATCGGAAAAGGGCCAAATATATCCCTTTACTATCGAAATTCTTTTAAACTTACCCTTCGTTATACTATGAATCACATTTGCTCTTATTTTTTATGGAGGGCCACGTGGCAGATCCTCATTAAACGACCCACCCCCAATTTAATCTATCCAGTGCACAACTCAACTACCCATAACTGCATAACCCGACCCGTTATAACTCTTCTGCTTTCTCTTTTTGTTTTTGATGCCCGCTTAAGGTGGCCGTTGTTAAGGCACCGACGAAACCACCAATAATACTATGCTTTCTTCTCCTCATCTATCCTCCATCAGTACACCTTTTTTCCACCTCCACATAAAGCCCTTTATTTTCTAGAAGAAACAGGGGTCCAAAGACATTAACAACAAAGGAGATAACAAAGTTCACATTTTTTGGGATATTTCCAAAGCTAAAGCAAATTTCATTGGGAAAGAGAGGAAGTCTCCATTTATTGCATAATAGGGAAAGATCCAAGGTTGTATTTCAGCATGGATAGCGAAAAGGTATTGCAGATTAAGCACTTGAAATGAAAAATCAGAGGCAACGAGAGGATTGAAGTTGATGGGTTTCATGGGATGTCTATAACTGGTTGTTTGAAGATTACAAAAATGGCTAGACTCTGTTGATGTTCAAATTCGTGAAATCAAGTTATGACGTTGTTGCTGATGACCACAACTTGAATAATGGAGTTCAAATGTGGTCCCAACAATCTTGTGGTTTCGGGTTCTAGACGAAGTTGATGAAGAATTGTTTATTGAGAAGTTGAAGAAGTTCATCTTCTTCGTTTTTGTCTTCGGCATCTTCAAGGTGTACAACTCTGTTATGGAATGGGCCGGCACTGAGGAAAATGAATTGAAGGGTCTTTTGGATTTTCCTTGAAGGTATATGCTTGGAAGAGATGAGCAAATTAAGTTCCAAGCAAGGAAATTAAAACTGCAGTTGTCTTCATCCACTAGCGGGTCGGGTTATGGGTAGTTGAGTTGTGAACCGAGTAGATTAAATTGGGTGTGGGTCGTTTAATGAGGAGCTGCCACGGGGCCCTCCATCAAAAATAAGGGCAAATGTGATTCATAGTATAACGGTAGGGTCTGAAATGGCCAAATAGTATAACGAAGAGTAAGTTTAAATAATTTAAGATGGTAAAGGGCTATATTTAGCCCTTTTCCGTAAAAGAATTGTAACGTCAGCACAAGAAAAAATGACATACTAAATCTTGAAAAAAGGCCACCTACCGATTAATTCAAACCACAGTGTAAAGAAAACAAAGGCTGTCCAAGGTAGGGATCCAACAAGACCCTGCAAAACAATGAACTGAAATGTTTGAACTTTGATTACAGTTCTCATGGCTGTCCAGGACTCCATCCAAATTGACATTGAATTGATATTTGAATGTCCCTTCTCTATCAGTTCTTCCCTAAAGCATGAGAAAGGAGAACTCAAAAATAACAACAAAGAGTAGAATCTGCTTAACTACAGAATAGGAAATGAAGCAACAACTGACGAACATAAAGGTGGATTAACAAGCAACTACCTGTCAGAATGCTTTGAAATATCACGCTGGACGCTGGTTTTTTTCCTTGGGTCAACAACAAAAGAGAAAACAAGAAATCCTATCAAAGTACTCAAAGTTGCCATCACGACAAAGGCAAAGCGCCATCCTGGTATGCCCCAGAATTCATGACCAGCCATAACTGTAGCTATAGCTCCGCCTCCTATCCCACCCACAGTACCAATTAGATTAAGAAACCCGAATCCTGTTCCTCTGACTTCATCCTTATAGCTGTCAGCTATGAAGGACTGCAGTGCAGGTATCACAATTGCCAGACCGAAACCATTTACTGCTCTCCAGAAAGCAACCTGCAGAAAATACTTGCTCGCACCCACTGCACCGGTTGATAGGGCCCAGAAGAGGATACCAATTGCAAGAACCGTGGGACGGTCATAATTTAAAACCAAAATACCTGCCACCGGTGATGCAATTCCCTGCACAAAGTTCCTTATGAATGTGAGATACCCAAGATCAGATGGTCCTGCTGTAAAAGCTTCACTGACTTCTTTGTAAACAGCTGGAAGGAGATTCTCATCAGCGCGCTCCATTATAGCGGCCATATTGATGATGATTAGGGAAAGGGAAATCCCAAAAATTGTCCTTGTTCTGTAGTGGGCCAACATATTAAGATCTGAAGTAGAAATGCTACAGTAAAAATGTATAAGAAGAATCTTCTCCCAGAAATCAAATGGATTGAATGAGATCGCATTATATCTCTTTTGGGGCTAAACAGTTTTTCAAGCAGGAATATAATCAGCATATACTAGGACCTGAAACAAAGGGAAATAACATTTTCTCTAGCAGGAAATATCATCTTATGGTAAGACCAAACTTTGATCCGTGGAAAAGGTTTTTTTTTTTTTTTTTTGATAAGAGTAAATTTTATAGAAGATATGAACATGTCAGTAGAAAGGGTAATACAAATAAAAAATACATCCTTCAACCTAAATGCTTGAACAAAGAGCTCCTGCAGTTGATTGATGTAACATTGTAGAGGACCTAAATGACAGTATCAGAAAATAAGGTAAACTGAAGCTTAATAAAACATGCAATAGAAATCACTGCCTTCTAACTTGTAAGTGTGAGTTGTAAGCTGCTAGATCTGACTATTCAATAGAATCAGTGTCTTTTCTGTATATGTTGCACTTTTAATAGAAAATCATAAAGCATTTGGATCTATGGACACCGAGAATAACAGGTTTAGGTCATGCTAAGAGCCAAATTTGTTGCACCACTTAGAGTCATGAAATAGGATAAATGAATAGTCCAAGTCTCAGGATAATGAAAACTAAGAGCAATAGACACAATGTAAATGTGTGGATTACTTGATCAGAGATTTGATATCATTTTCATGAACTATACCCCACATAGCTTATAAATTCACCCATCTTGTGTCTCATCGCTTAGGTGTGTTTACATTGCAGTATCTAAATGACAACACTGCTTAAAAGAATTTTTTTCATCTACAGGTCATGTGGGCATGTTAATCCATCTGAAAGTTTTTCAATAACTAAATTCACTAGAACTACAGAATTCAACATTTAACACATGGATCACTCAAAAGCCTTACATTAAAAGGTCAAAGAACAAACAATAAAATAGCTTGACGCTGTTACTTAGACATTTACTGTTGAAAGCCCATCTAAACCTCAGGGTACAGGACAACTAGGTCTAATTGAACGAATGAGTGGCTATCAACATATTCTCCGAAAAGTCAAAATTTTCAGGAGGGCATTGCATTACCATGTGCTGAGATTCAAACAAGCAAAAGCTAAGTTAAAGAAAATTCAAGCAAAAGCCATTTATCAGACCAACTGATGTGAAAAATGTATGAATAAGTAACATGTCGCATTGAAAAGCAAATGAATGATTAAGAGGTCCAAATTCACAGTTTTGGCTACACATCAAGAGGATCCAGTTCTCCATCTCGATGTAGTTCAAAATGAGACTACTGAAGCTTTGTATGCAGCATATTGAAAGTGAATCTCAATCTATCCCATAAATTCCATCAAAGGAACAGCTGCATTGATTTCCAATTGAAAAAATATCAAATCCTATTACCCGAAGGATCACACTGCAATACGTTCTGCCCCGATGGAAAGACCTATAGGAGTATAGTATGAAACCTTATAAAATTCAACAGAAAGCATAGAGATACATGCTGACTAACTAAATGCAGCTGAATTTATTCCTCACTCAAGGCAAACTACTTTCCATTTAAAACTCAGTTTGTATTTTAATTTTACAATTTTGTCAGATTTCATAAATTAGATCCCTTGCTTTGTCTTTCCAGAGTAATTTGTTAAAAAAATATCTTACTACACTTTGAAACTCTTTTAACTTTAAACTTAACCTTAATTTATAGTCATAACAATGTCATGACATGTTTAAAACCGCAAGTTCAAACGAACTTTAAGCCTTTCTTTTTACCTTAAACTCAATATCAGACCCTGGTTTAAAATGAAACATAGGAAGTACCTATATGTATCAATATCCATAATGAATCCAAAAACCATAAAGAAACTAATAACCTCCATGAAACTACAAGCACATAGTGGAACAGAAACACACACACACAAAAAAAAAAAAAATCAACAATTAGTCATATGCCTAAATATCAAACTAGTTCAGACCGTGTATACCAATTTCCAATATCCATTTCATTCCATTTGAACCCGTTTGAAACAGAAAAAACAAACAAGTAAACAATAAGTGTGAAATATAACCTCATGGTGTGAAGGTGCCTGGGGAGCAAAGATTTGGGTCGAAAAATAGAAGAACGAAATCTGGATGCTCTAGCGGTTAAGCCCATGGGAATCCAAAGGAAAAGTCAACCTTTAAGGTTAACCAACGACCGGTCTGGGGCACGAGCCATTCAACGTGGGAGTTGGCTACCTATTTATTTGTCGCGCAGCAATCCAATCCTTGTTATGAAGATCTGGAGATCTAATTAGTATTGAATATTCAATATTACAATTAAAAGAAAATTTCCTCGTATAGATCTGCGGTAAGCAATTCAGCAAATGGACAAGGCGATACTCTATTTGTCTCGTCATTATCCTTATTAATAATTTTATAAATTTGGAAATTATGTAAGAAATAAGGAAGGACGTTTTGGTGGAGATTTGATTGGAACTGGTAACGGAAACATTATGTCAAATCCTTGACAATATACAAGGTCAAGGCCAAACGTGTAATAACTGCTCTCTCGCAGGCTTCTAGAAGCAGCATTTTTACCAAAGAAAATCTATCCATATAGAATAGGAGAAGCAAAAGCACTATATTAAGACAAGTATCTTAACCACAAAAAGCCAAGTGGCATGTTAAGACAAAATAAACCACTTTTGTAACTAATTTTTATTTTAATTTTAAATTTTGAATTAATTTATTACACTACTTGAATTAAAAAATATATATATCTTATAATTATCAATAAAAAACTAAAATACAAAGAAAATATTCTACTCATTCAAATTGAAGTTTTAAAATTATTTTACAATAAATAAAAAGTAACAAAAAATAAAAATAAAAACTACCAATTCAATTTAGAGAGTAATTTCTTCCTAATATATATATATATATAAAAAAAATAAAAGGAAACAAAAAAGCATATTATTAAGACAAGTGGCATAATCACAAAAGGCCAAGTGGCATTGTTAAGACAAAATAAACTACCTTTTAACTAAAAAACTTTTTAAAATTTTAAATTAATTAGTTACTCTTTTTGAATTAATAAATATAAATATATTATAATTAGATATATTAAAAAACAAAAATATAAAAACAATAACTACCCATAATTGGGGAGTAGTTTATAGTTGGTGTTTTAAATTTATTTTAAAATAAAAAATGAAAAACAAAATAAATAAATTAGCTACAATAAAAAATGAAAAATATTAATTAAAAAAACCTACATATTCAAGTTAGGTAATAGTTTCAATTTGGAGTTTTAAAATTATTTTAAAATAAAAAACTAAAATAAAGAAATAAAAAATTGCTAATTCAAATTGGGGTATGGTTTCAATTTGGATTTTTAAAATTATTTTTTAAAATAAAAAGGAAATAAAAAATAAAAATCTATATATAATAAAAGGAGAGGAAAAAGCATATTATAAAGACAAGTGGCACAATCACAGAAAGCAAAGTGGTATTGTTAAGACAAAATAAACTACCTTTTTAACTAAAAAACTTTATAAAATTTTAAATTAATTAGTTACTCTTTTTGAATTAATAAATATAAATATATTATAATTAGATATATTAAAAAACGAAAATATAAAAACAATAACTACCCATAATTGGGGAGTAGTTTATAGTTGGTGTTTTAAATTTATTTTAAAATAAAAAAATAAAAAATAATAAAAAAATAAATTAGCTACAATAAAAAACAAAAAATATTAATTAAAAAAACCTACCTATTCAAGTTAGGTAATAGTTTGAATTTGGAGTTTTAAAATAAAAAACTAAAATAAGGAAATAAAAATTGCTAATTCAAATTGGGGTATGGTTTCAATTTGTATTTTTAAAATTATTTTTAAGAAAAAGGAAATAAAAAAATAAAAATCTATATATAATAAAAGGAAAGGAAAAAGCATATTATAAAGACAAGTGGCACAATCACAGAAAGCCAAGTGGTATTGTTAAGACAAAATAAACTACCTTTTTAACTAAAAACTAGTATTAGAACCCGCGCAATGCGCGGATAATTTGATAGAATATTGTTCCTATAAAATTATAATTGAATATATAATATTATTTTAATAATATTAATTGTTATTTTATTATTTAATATAGTGTATTGAAATATTACAAAATTAACATATACACATTATATAGTAATCAAATAAATTATTTGTTCTTTATTTATTCTTTATTATTATTATTAAATTAGCAAGTACTTAGTACCATATCTTTATTAATATGTCTTTTTATTAACTTGTCAATTGGCTAATTATTCTGGCACTGATTCTCTTGTAATATAATATAGATATATATTTTCTTACTCTAAAAATATTTTTTTTTAAACTTATGTTATACTGTTTATCTTCATCTGTCTCAATTTAACATTAATTGTTTTGAGTGTTATTTATTTATCTTTTATCAATTAATTAATTTAAAACATAAATATCATAAATTATCTTTATCCCCCTCTTTTCGTACATTTTTTTCTACTGTAATATTTCATTAGTTTTCACATTTATATTTTATTGAAAATAAGAAATAAGCCTTTCATTATTTTTATAAAAACCCTACTAATATTTTTAATAATTATTAATTTGTGTTGTATATATAATATATATTTATCTAATGTACAATATCCTAATAGTATCTTTATAATAATTATTAATTTATATTATTTTCAATAAGAAATTAAATTAATAGTCTCCTTAAAAATACATAGATATTTAATTATTTTAATTCAAATTAAAAAGAGTAACTAATTATTAATATATAGATATCTATTAATATTAACTAATTATGACATGTGACCTTTTTCTAGGATGCCACTTGGCTTACTGTAGTGCCTTTTTCTTTGGATTTTAATAATATATAGAATTTTTATCTTTTTTATTTTCTTTTTATAGATATTTAAATTTAAAAATAATAACCAAAAACTACTTAATAACTAAATAACTAATCATGCCAAGTGGATTTTTCCTAGACTACCACTTGGCTTAATGTGATGTCTTTTTCTTTGGCTTTTAATAATATATAGATTNCTCTTTAACTAAAAAAAAATTTAAAATTTTAAATTAATTAGTTACTCTTTTAGAAATGATAAATATAAATATATTATATTTAGCTATATGAAAAAACTAAAATATAAAAACAATAACTACCCATTCAAATTGGGGAGTAGTTTATAGTTGGTATTTTAAATTTATTTTAAAATAAAAAAATGAAAAATAATAAAAAATTAAATTAGCTAAAATATAAAACGAAAAATATTCATTAAAAAAACCTACCTATTAAGTTGGGAAATAGTTTCAATTAGGAGTTTTAAAATTATTTTAAAATAAAAAACTAAATTAAGGAAATAAAACTACCCATTCAAATCGGTGAGTGGTTTCAAGTTGAGGTTTTAAAATATAAAAAAAATTACCATTTCAAATCGGGGAGTAGTTTCAAGTTGGAGTTTATACTTATTTTAAAATAAAAAAACAAAAATAAAGCAATAAAAAAAATTGATTCAAATTATGGAGTAGTTTCTTTCTAATATTCTATATCCTATATATCTTCTATATATTATTAAAAGGAGAGAATAAAGCCCTTTCTTTATGCCAAGTGGTAGCCTAGAAGAAAACATTATGGAATAATTAGTCAATAACAAATTATCTATTGAAAATTAACAAAGAAATTAACTACTAAAACATGGGGGAGAGTTGGTTTAGGTTAGTTATTTCTTTATTTCATTTTTAAAAATTATTTTCTTTTTTATTTTTTGAAATAAAATTATATCTATTCATTAAAATTCAAATAATATTATTGAGAAAAATATAATAAAATTTAAAATAAAAAAATATTTTTAAGAGTAATAAAATATATATCTCCTATTATATTATTAAAAAAAAATAGCAGGCAAAAATATTAAACAAGTAATATGCTAATAATCTATCTATATATTATTAAAAGCAAAAGAAAAAAGGCACCACATTAATACAAGTGGTAGCCTAGATAAAAGCCATATGACATACTCCCTCCGTTTCAATTTATGTGAACCCATTTGACCGGGCATGGAATTTAAGAAAAGAAAGAAGACTTTTGAACTTGTGGTATAAAATGAAGTACATATATCTTGTGTGACTATTAATCAATGCATAAAGGCAAATTGTTTCTAAATAGGAAAAGAGGTCATTCTTTTTGGCACTGACCAAAAAGGAAATAGGTTCACATAAATTGAAACGGAGGGAGTAATTAGTTAATAATAAAAAATTATTTATTGCAAATTAACAAAGAAATTAACTACTAAAATATTGGTGAGGGTTGGGTATATCGTATTGACAAATAAAATAACAATTGAAATTTATTAAAGCAATACAGTCTAATAGTATCAAATAAAAATAATTATAATTAAATTTTTTCTTTTTAATATTGAACGCGCATTGCGCGGGTACCATTACTAGTTTAGAAAATAAGAAAAGTAAACACGTAAAAAAAAACTAAAGGGATTCAAGATCTAATAATATTATATAAATTAATTTTATAGACAGAGTATAATTTTCGCCCTCTGTTTTAAAAGGTAGAATTGGGACTCGCCCTGGGACGAAGCACTCGTAAAATGCCCCTGAACTTATGTGTGGGTTTAGTTCCGTGAGACTTACGCCTCGACCATCAGGGCTTATGCCCCAACACGCCCAGCCTAATAGAGATTTATGCGATTGTATGTAACTAACCTTGTAAATCCTCAAATCTTCTTAGTAAATCGTTGACTGTTCAAAATTACTTTTTTCTTATCATAAATCATTAAGTAGAGAGTATTTTATGTCTTAATTAAAATAAAATTATTGCACGTTATCCAGTAAGACTGTTATGATAGTTAATTTTAAATAAATTTTTCATTTAAGAATTATTTATTTATTAACTTTTGTTATGTCTTTACTATATTAGTCCATATTTTTTTATAATTATTTTTCTAAATATTATTTTTGTCATGTTTACGCGATACAATACTTATTAATCTAATAGTCAGTATTAGCTAGTAATTAGTTACAAATAATTAGTCACTTTATTAACTTGTTGAAATTTAAAAATAATAATTCTAGAGAATCATATTTAAATTGTGAATTATGTTTTTATATAAATTCTCTTTCAAATAGAAAGCATATTAAATAAAAGGAGTATTTCAAGAAAAATATCAAATTATAATATCAAAATTCTTTCAAGATTCATTACTCCTTAAGAGATACATATAAGATTGCGTATCGAATACATTACTTTTGATGTTTGAGTTGTAACGATGTTGCAGCTAATTTGCATATTATGGTATTTGTCATAATAGTTGCATTTTAATTTATAAATATTGTAAATAGATTATTTGTTATAATTTTGTGATTTTAATATAATATTTTATAATTATTTTTTATTTTATACTATCTTAAAATTCTTGAAATTAATAAAATTTAAAGATCCGTAAGACTTATGCCCCATGTCTCAAGACTTATGCCTCGTCTCGGAGTTAAAACGTCTCGCCTCACGCTCCCGCCTTTTAAAACATATTTACCGGCCCAACTAGCGCCACTCGTGCTTCTAGTTCTTATTTGACATTTGGGACTTCTAATTAACAGCGATGTAAATTAAAGCTAGGAATAATAACATGACGTATATTTTAAGGTTAACGATAGCTATGCAATAAAGAGCAAATATTTCCTTCCCCTCTCCACTGTGAATAACAAAAAACTTTTGACAAAAGAAGAGCCAAGATTAAAATAAGTTGAAGTATCTTGAAGGCTTTCGTAGGTTGTAGTAATAATTATTGCTAGAATAGTAGAATTACTTAAAACTGATTCCAGATTAGAAAGTTTCTAAAATACTCAGTATATTGAAAAGTTGTACCACCTTGTGGCCAAATTCTGACTCAACTACCTAAAAGCTTTCTCATTGTTCATGAAAGAAAAAGAAAACCTACTCGTAAAACGCCTCGAGAAAAAGAAAAAGACATGCCAAGCTTGGAAATGACTTGTTTTCAAATGAAGTATCCGACCGAGTACTTTTAGCAAGTTGTGGTTTGGTCAAATTATTTTTGAAAATGTTCTTGTTAGCACATGAGAAATCATTTATGTTAGGCCTATATTTCAAAAAAGTGATTTTAATTAGTAGTATCAAATTATGAAAAGGAACATGTAGTTATTTACTTTACAAGTAATGTTATTTTTTTAATAGATAAATGATTTGAAATATTTGTCATGACAAACTTAAGTTTGTGTGTGACCATTTGGTGTGTGTAGAAAAGAGATTATGAGAGACATCTGGATTAAATTAACGACTAAATTACAAATATCTGCTTCTTCCTACCAACCGTATAATTTCATTTTTCTCTATTTAGAATATGGGTGTTAAGCGGACGGGCTGGTCCGGTCTCTACGCCAAAAAAAATAGCTCGTCCGGTTAGTGTTCCAAGCTAGATAGTGGGCTGCCTAACCGGGCTGATAATGTAACGATCCAGATGGTCGTTTTAAGAATGAACGTCTTGTTCCCCTATTAACTGCATTCACCGTGTTTGTTTCTGTTATTGTGAGTTGTCGGGAGGATTCGTTTGGAGTTTAGGAGAATTTTGGGATACTTAGTCCCTAATGAGAGTTTAAGCTTTAGAATTTGGATCGTAATTGGATCAGTGTGAAGACGACCTCAGAATGGAATTATGTTCATTTCGTTAGCTCCGTTGGGTGATTTCAGGATTAGGGGTGTGTTTGGATTGTGTTTTGGAGGTCCGTAGTTTATTTAGACTTGAAATGCTGAAAGTCGAATTTTTGAAGTTTCCAGTTCGAAAGTGAGATTTTGAAATCGGGGTCGGAATGGAATTCTGGAAGTTAGAATAGGTCCGTCATGTCAGTTGGGGCATGTCTGTAAAATTTTAGGTTATTCGGACGAGGTTTGATAGACTTTTTGATCGAAAGCGGAATTTGAAAGTTTTGGGAATCCTTAGACTTGAATTGAAGAGTGATTTGTGGTTTTAGCGTTGTTTGATGTGTTTCAAGGGTTGGAATAATTTCGTATGATGTTTTAGGATTGGTTGGCATGTTTGGTTGAGGTCCCGGGGGCCTTGGGTGAGTTTCGGGTGCTTAACGAAAGTTGAATTGGACTTAGGAAAAATCTGAGGTTGGCTGGATCTGTCATAACACCTGCGTGCATGCGACCGTAGGTACGGGCCCGCAGAAGCGATGGGGAGCCTCAGATGCGGCTGGGCGTTTAAAGCTCTAAAGTCGCAGCTGCGAGACTGCAGGTACGGTAAAAGAAGCGCAAATGCTTCTTGGTGCTTTAAGTGAATTCTCGCAGAAACGCACCTGCGACCGCAAGTGCGGGTCCTCAGTTGCGTGGAAATGGCCACAAGTGCGGAAACCCTGAGCAAGAACTTATATAAGGTTTCAGTCACGATTTTTGCCCATTCCTTCACCATTTTCATCCGGATTTTGAGCTTTTTGGGAGATTTTTTTTAGAGAGAATTCAAGGGAGCTTCGAGAAGGTAAGGTTTTTGGAATCCAAACTCGTTATTATGGTATTTTTCTACTGATTGGGCAAGAAATTCATGAAAAATAAAGGTTAAATTTGGGGGTTTAGAGTTTAAATTTGGAGACTTGGAATTGGGGATTTGAGAGGTTGTTTGTTGTCCGATTTTCGTGTATTTGGTATGTATGAACTCGTGAGAGTGTGAGGATTCTAGTTTTATGAATTTTATCCAATTCCGAGATGTGGGATCGGGGGACTTTTTGGGCGATTTTTCTAATTTTGCGTGTTAGCTTCGAATTAATTAGTTGAATTAGTTACTTGAAGTTATATTTATATTATGCTATTACTTGAATAGATTTGGGCCGTTTGGAGTCGGGTACTCATGGAAAGAACATAATATCGAGTTGATTGAGCTGGTTTGAGGTAAGTGGCTTGCCTAACCTTGTGTGGGGGAACTCCCCTCAGGATTTGATATTGTTTATATATGAAATGCCTTTTACGAGAAGTGACGAGTGCGTATATCTGCTGATTGTTGAAAATTCAATTTTTATTAAATAACTATAATTGTGTTTTCTTCTCGGTTTATCCATGTTTATACTACTTGCAATTTATGCCTAATGTTAGCTTATTGAAGCATGTCTAAATGACTTAATTGCTTTACTTGCTCAAACTGCTTTATTTGAATTATATGCAGCATACTAGATTAGAAATACTTGTCTTACCTTGGTACGAAATTGGATTGAGTTGAATATTCTTTGTGTTGCTGTTGTGTGTTTACTTTGGGACTATGAGTGATATCTCGGTAGATCCCCCTTGCCTGTTTATTTGGGACTACGGATTAGTATTGTAGACATGTAATGTTTTACCCTCACTGAAATTTCATCCATTTTAGCATGTAACTATTTAGTTTAGGCATAATATCGCTATTTCAGCTAATTTTGACTCTTTTACTTTACTTCGTTACAAAAAAATAAAAATTACAAAAAAAGATTTTAGTTTACGTATCTTTCGTAAAATTTAAATAAAAAAATCTACAAAATAGTATCTTATCTTTATTTTTATATAATCTTGAAAACACAAAAAAAATAGTTTTATAGTTTAGTTCAATTAATTAAAATTAGTTTTATATTTTTATATTATAACTGTACATAATTTTAGAAGGAGAATTAGTTTTAGGTTGGTTTATGTCATCTTTATAAATTTTGTAGTTCATTTTTCTAATCTTTGATGCAATTTCCTAGTCTATATCCCTAATCTAATCCCTACCCTATTATTATATAATAGTACTAACACCTAAATACAGGGACACCTAAAAAGCTCATACAATCCGCCCGAACACACATTGGAAAAGAACAGGCTCTCCACACTTGAGCTAAGAACCAGCAGCTACCCCAACTTCCCCAAATCCTATACTTCCCTAAGTCTAATTCTGAACGTAGACACACACACATATTCACGAAGGAGATGGACAAAAGAGAACAAAGAGTGAAAGAAAAATACAGAATGGGGAATTAAGAGATTAAACGCCATTTGCTATCAAAGTGAATGTTTCACTTTGAATTTCCCTGCAAAGTAGAAAGGTTTATAATAACTTTTTTGTTGATTCTCTCGAGATGGCAAAATTAGATGAACCTGCTGCTTTTCTTGTTCTTCGATTCAGCTAAATTGAGTCCGTTTGTGGCTCGGTTCACGGTTCCGTCGAGGTTGTTGCTATAGAAGTTTTCCGCCCTTAAGCATTTTCAGATTTCATTTGGCAAAATATGTCTAAGGTCCATTCCTTTTCTTGGTGCTGTATAATTTAGTGATGTTTGTGCTTTATTTAATCATCTTCGTAGTCTCATATTTAGTTCTAATGTTATTTTCTGTTTACGATATTTTGGATTCTTGGTGATGGAAGAAAAATGAGATATATGTTGGCTCTGCACTTTTCATATCGTTTTTATTATATTTTGCTTAAACTGTATGTTCTTATGTAAATTGACCAAAAAGGAGAGATTGCTGAGAAATTTTTTGTGATGCCATTCCCTTTAACGCGCAAACGTGAAAGGTTGAAACAAATTTTTGGAGTCTGAGTCGATCACATAAAGGAACTAGATCGAACATTTGTATATTTTTCCTTAATGTAATTAGTTAAAGTACCGTCTTCATTCTTTTTTTAGTTATGTATGGGGTCAAATTTGGCCTTCAACGTCTCTACGCCGAAGGGTACGCCCAGTGAGCATACGTCAACTAAAGTAAGTGTACGACTTTGGGCGTAAGGACAAAGGCAACGCCAGTTAAAACTCAGTGTCTTCGCTAGGGGGACGTCGACTACTTTTTGTACTTTTATGATTATTTCGAGGAAGGTCTCCTGCTATATAGAGGAGACCTTCCCGTTGTAAAGGGGCATCAGTATTATTGTCAAATAATACAACTCTCTTATTCTCTCTCTATCTCTACATTTAACGAACACTCATTCTCACGTTCTTATTACCAGATCTACTACAATATTTTCATCTTTTTGTTTCTAGGTTTTATTATATTTGATTACGGTTTACCCTCATTTATTTTTGATTGTTTTTTAAGCTTATAAAGTATATTGATAACTTTTGAGCCAAACAATTTGGCGCCGTCTGTGGTAATTCGAGAATCAAAATCATAGTATCCACCTAGAGAACAACCAACAACCATTCTTTACACCACACAAAAAAATGGCCGAACATAACACAAGATCGAAAGCAATAGTGGGTGTTACAACCAATCTCCTTGGTCCTCTCAACGAGGCCAGTGACGAGGGTATCTTGAATGTAACCCCTAGCACCACGCCAGGTGCAGAGATCTCACCTTCTCCATCTGAAGATCTGACGATCTTGCATGAAAAAGGAGCTTCCACGTCTGGGCTAAGGAAACACTCTCGGTGGTCAAGAAGCTACTGGAAAAATGGCTGACAAGTACTCTAAGTGGCATGGTTGAGAAGCCACCGCAAAGTAGCGTTAGGTGTACGCCAACGGTAAGCATCACTGCTGCCATGGGTGAACCTAAGGCTGTACGAGCAAATAACAGACCCATCGAAGCACATGCCAACGATGGCATGCTAACAGCCATCCTAAAAAAAGATGAAAGAAATGAAGAATGAAAACAAGGCGCTTCGTGACCAAATGAAAGAGCATCAGGAGAGGGTAGACAAGATCCCTGGTGCTCCCAAGTTGCTACCAAAATGCGACGTGGGAAGATTTGTCGAACAACCATATACCGAAGAAGCTGCTCCTCACTCTATCCCAAAAACCTTTAAGATGCCACCCTACTTAAGGGTATACGACGGAACCATGGATCCCGAGGATCATTTGATCCACTATGTCACTGCCGTAAAGGGTAATGACCTATCAAAAGAGCAGGTACCATCGGTGCTGCTGAAGAAATTCGGTGAGACGTTGATGGGAGGAGCCCTAACGTGGTACTCTCAGCTGCCAGCTAAGACAATATCAACGTTCGAGGAAATGGCGGATAAGTTCGTTACCGCCCATGCAGGAGCAAAGAAAGCGGAAGCAAGAGTCAATGACATCTTCGCCATCAGGCAAACCGCAGGAGGGGAAAGACTCAGGGACTTCCTAGCCAGGTTTAACAGGGTAAGGATGAGTCTGCCAAACGTATCGGAAAGTATGGCAGTCGCTGCTTTCCAGAACGGGCTAAATAGGGACGGTTCGAGGGCAACCAAGAAACTACTGAGCCGTCTCATGAAATATCCCCCTACTACATGGGAAGAAATCCACAACGCCTATTGTGTTGAGGTACGAGCGGACGAGGATGATCTTAATGGGTCGACCCAATGGCTAATGACGATACACTCAGAGACAAGGAGGGATCGACGTAATGAAGGACGGCGAGAACAACTCCCACGCTCCAACAAAGACCGGCACCAGCCATACACCAGATCCTCCCATCCACCACCAAGGCATATGGATGCTCTATAGCGATACGTCGCCCCACTCCGAAACGAAAGAGATACACCTCCTTTATTATCTGCCCATGACTTATGTGTGTCTCCTTCAGAAATAGTGTACGCACTGGAGAAGCTGGGCACCAAGGTGCAGTGGCCCCAAAAGATGAAATCAGACCCCGCCATAAGGAAATCAAACGTCCTATGCGAGTTCCATCAGGAACGGGGACACAAAACCGAAAACTGCGTAGTCCTACGGCAAGAGGTGGTCAGGATGCTGAACCAGGGATACCTGAGAGAATTACTCAGTGACAAAGGAAAAATAAACTTTGCGCGTGGACGGGAGCAACCCCACGGGCCGCCGAAGCCGCCCTCCCCAGAACGCACGATAAATATGATCGTCGGAGGCGGCGACGACTCAGCAATCAACCACGTCAAGTTTGCCACCACGCACAAACTAAAATAGACCATCGCCCATGAATGGTATGACGACTTCGAAGATAGTATCACCTTCGATAAGTCTGATGTTGACGGTTTGTCTTACCCTTATTACGATGCTTTAATTATCACTCTACGTATTGCTGATACAGATGTTAAAAGAATCGTGATTGACAACGGAAGCGATGCCTGTATTATCCACCCGAGGGTCCTCGTACAAATGGGACTCGAGGGCAAGGTAATATCGCGTTGCATAACACTAACTGGTTTTAACAATGCAGTGGAACGGACATCCGGAGAAATATTAATGCCCGTTTTAGCAGGAAGGGTTACGCTGGAAACAATTTTCCACGTAATGAACCAGGAAACGGCCTACAACGTCATCATAGGACGCCCATGGATACATGCCATGCGAGCGTTCCCTTCAAGTTTTTACCAAGTGATCAAATTCCCCACCCCGTGGGGGGTATTTAGCATTCGAGGCGAGCCGCGCACCACACGGGAATGCTACAAAATAGCTCAATATTGCACCCACACCAAATAGCTAAAAGGGGCGAGTGCAGAAGCATAGAAATCAGCCGTGTCGGGGACTAAAGTCAACCCGACAACGGACGCCATCAAAGACCCCGACGTCGTAGAAGCCTGTAAAGCAACGGCCGAAGATCTCGACCCAGTCCAGTTCGACGATACCGACCTCACAAAGAAAGCCTATATCGGGCACGGCCTCACCAACCCGAGTAAGTATCGTGAATTCCTAACTAACCATGTAGATTTGTTTGCTTTTTCCCATTCAGATATGCCGAGAATCCCGAGAGACATCGCCACCCACAAGTTGAACGTCGATCCATTACATCCGCCTGTGCGACAGATGAGAAGGAAATTCAACGCCGCCATCAATGAAGTGGTCAGCGAGGAAGTAGACAAATTACTGGCCAACGGTTCCATCAAAGAATCGAAGTACCCCCAGTGGCTCGCCAATGTCATCATGGTCAAAAAGAAAAACGGGAAGTGGAGAATGTGTGTAGATTTCACTGATCTGAACAAGGCGTGCCCGAAGGATTCATTCCCACTACCCCATATCGACTAATTGATCGACATCACCGCAGGGCATGAACTGTTGATCTTCTTGGATGCCTACTCCGGCTACAATCAAATCATGATGGCCGAGGAGGAACAGGAAAAAATAACTTTCATCACCCACCAATGGACATACTGCTACAAAGTAATGCCCTTCGGGCTCAAAAATGCGGGGGCTACGTACCAGAGACTGGTCACCAGAATGTTCAAAGAACAGCTCGGTAAGACCATGGAGGTCTATATCGACGATATGCTGGTGAAGTCGACAAAGAAAGAAGACCACATCGACCATCTGAAAGAAGCCTTCGAAATACTGAAAAGGTACGGGATGAAGCTGAACCCCGAGAAATGCTCCTTCGGTATAGCCTCGGGAAAATTCTTAGGATTTCTCGTGTCCCAACGAGGCATCAAGGTCAAACCAGATTAGATCAAGGCGATAGATGCAATACCTGAAATTCTGAACAACAAAAAATAGGTAAAAGTTGACGGGGCGAATAGCCGCCCTATCCAGATTCATCTCACGGTCCTCCGACAGGTGCCCATAAATTTTTCAATGTGTTGAGAAAGGACAACGGGTTTCAGTGGAACGAGGAATGCGTCGAAGCCTTGAGAAAATTGAAAGCATACCTGTCTTCGCCACCACTACTGCCAAAGCGAGTCCAGGCGAGCCCTTGCTGGTATATCTGGTCGTCTCCGAGGTCGTAATTAGCGCATTCTTGGTCCGCAAAAATGAAGGTACGCAATCTCCTATTTACTATATTAGCAAAACCTTAGTGGATGCCGAAACACGGTATCCACACCTCGAAAAATTATCCCTGGCATTGGTCGTAGCTTCACGAAAGGTCCGACCCTATTTCCAATGCCACCCCTTAAAAGTAGTAACGACCTTCCCCTTGAGAAGTGTCCTACATAAGCCTGAGTTATCAGGCAGACTCGCCAGATGGGCTATAGAGCTCAGCGAGCACGATATCTCGTATCACCCGAGAACCGCCATTAAGTCGCAAGTACTTACCGACTTTATAGCCGATTTCAGCTCAGAAATACTGCCAGAGGCGGAACTAGAGGCACGCCGTACCCCCCCCCCCAACACCGACTTATGGACTATGTACACTGACGGTGCCGCTAATGCCTCGGGATCAGGACTGGGACTCGTTCTTGAGGTCCCCACGGGCGAAATAATTCGCCAGTCCGTGCGGTGTCCCGAAATGACTAACAACGAAGCCGAGTACGAGGCCGTTATTGCAAGTATGAAACTAGCCATCAAATATGGGGCTCGACGACTCGTTCTCCACTGCGACTCCCAACTCGTAGTGAACCAGGTCACTAGGACTTACCAAATCAAGGAGCAGAGATTGCATAAATATCAGTCAGAGATCCACGGATTAATGACTGAGTTCGACGAGTGCCGCTTCGAACAAATTCCGAGGGCACGGAACGTCGAAGCAGACGGCTTGGCAAAATTGGCCGCAGCCACTAAAAACTTCAACAAAGAAAGCGTGGTCACCCTCCTCCATTCAGACATTGATCATACTGAGGTACTCTCTTTAAATTTAAATTGGGACTGGCGCAACCAATTTTTATCACATCTGCAGGATGGTACACTCCCACTCGACGAAAAAGAACCAAAGAAGCTTCGCGTACGGCTGCCAGGTATTGCCTGATAAACCACGAGCTCTACAAAAGAACATTCGGCGGACCCCTAGCCAAGTGCCTAGGGCTGCACCAAACGAGACCAGTACTCGAAGAGGTACACGAGGGTCACTGCGACACCTATACAGGCAACCGCGCCCTCGTACGCTGCATAATACTAGCTGGTTATTATTGGCCCACCATGAAGAAAGAGGCAGCGGAATACGTTCGCCGATGCGAACAATGTCAAAATTATGCCCCCATGGTACACCAGCCAGGAGAGCCCCTCCACTCAGTCACTTCCCCATGGCCTTTCATCAAATGGGGAACGGATATAGTCGATCCCCTACCAGCAGGACGAGGAAAGGTACGATTTCTATTAGTTTTAACTCACTACTTCTCCAAGTGGGTGGAAGCAGGTGCGTACGCCCAAATACGCGAACAGGAAGTCATTGCCTTCATATGGAAGACATCATCTGCCGTTTCGGTATCCCCAAAGAAATCAGCTGCGACAAGGGACAATAATTCGTCGGTCAAAAGACGACGGAATTCTTCGACAAATGGCACATTAAGCGAATACTCTCCACGCCATATCATACCGCCGCCGACGGTCAAGTAGAGTCTTCCAACAAAATAATACTGAACATACTGAAAAAGAAACTCGAGGAAGCCAAAGGGCTATGGCCCGAACTACTACCGGAAGTATTGTGGGCGCACCGAACCACACCAAAATCCTGCACAGAAAAAACACCATACTCACTGGTCTACGAAATCAACGCAGTCATACCAGTCGAAGTCGGCGAACCAAGCTTGAGGTATTCACATACCAGCGGAACAGAGAACGACGAAAACAGGCGTCAAGACCTCGACGAGGCCGAGGAAAGAAGAGAAATGGCCCACATAAGAATGGTGGCTCAGAAACAACAAGTCGTAAGATACTACAACAAAAGAGCCAAAATAAGACCACTCAAAGTGGGAGACTACGTCCTCAAAGCCAAAACATTGGCATCAAAAGACCCAAGCGAAGGAGAAATGGGCACCAACTGGGACGGACCCTATAAAATCACAGCAGCAGCAGGTAAAGAAGCATTCCAATTAGAAACAATGGAAGGAAGAACTCTCCAAAACAATTGGAACGTCACCCACCTAAAGTATTTCCATTTCTAAAAGGCATCTCCCGAGTCGCACTCTTTTTCCCTTACCCGAGTTTTGTCCCAATTGGGTTTTCTCGGGGAGGTTTCTAATGCGGTGATAGAGGGGACACCTGGAGATATTTGCGGAACGAGTTTATCATACCGTCCATTCCATACGCTCTCCTGGCTGACATGACAAAGGGACTGGACTAGCATGATCTCCAATGTATGAACGGCTAAGGCCGTCTCCAATGTATGAACGGCTAAGGCCATCTCCAATGTATGAACGGCTAAGGCCATCTCCGGTGTATGAACAGCTAAGGCCATCTCCGACGTATGAACGGCTAAGGCCATCTCCGATGTATGAATGGCTAAGGCCTTCTCCGATGTATGAACAGCCAAGGCCATCTCCGATGTATGAACGGCTAAGGCCATCTCTAATGTATGAACGGCTAAGGCCATATCCAATGTATGAACGGCTAAGGCCATCTCCAATGTATGAAAGGCCAAGGCCATCTCCGATGTATGAACGGCTAAGGCCATCTTCAATGTATGAACGGCTAAGGCCATCTCCAATGTATGAACGGCTAAGGACATCGTCGTCAATAAGTCGACCCAGCTCGACTACGACAAACAAGTAATTCGACAACAATCGAAGTTACGTATATGTCTAAGGCCATCTCCAACGTGTAAATGGCTAAGGCCATCGTCGTCAATAAGTCGACCCAGCTCGACTATGACAAACGAGTAATTCGACGACAGTCGAAGTTACTTATATGGCTAAGGCCATCGTCGTCAATAAGTTGACCCAGCTCGACTACGACAAACGAGTAATTCGATGACAGTCGAACTTACGTATATGGCTAAGGCCATCTCCAACGTGTAAATGGCTAAGGCCATCGTCGTCAATAAGTCGACCCAGCTCGATTACGACAAACGAGTAATTCGACGATAGTCGAAGTTACGTATATGGATAAGGCCATCTCCAACGTGTAAATGGCTAAGGCCATCGTCGTCAATAAGTTGACCCAGCTCGACTACGACAAGCGAGTAATTCGACGATAGTCGAAGTTACGTATATGGCTAAGGCCATCTCCAATGTGTAAATGGCTAAGTCCATCGTCGTCCATAAGTCGACCCAGCTCGACTACGACAAACGAGTAATTTGACGATAGTCGAAGTTACATATATGGCCAAGGCCATATCCAACGTGTAAATGGCTAAGGCCATCGTCGCCAACAGTCGTCAACCCTTTTTGACTACGGCACAAGGCACGTAAACAACAGATGAAGTAATGCCATTATTAGCTAAAGCCACCACTATTTAGCATCAAAGTCGCCTCCTATCGGCGGATAACACAAACAATGTTCGAGAAGCACACTGAGAATCCTACAAGTAAGCGAGCATCCTCTCTGCGGAGATGAGATACCGAAAATAAAAGATACAAAAGGAAAAGAAAAACAACAAAAGTATATCTTTCATTATCATCCAAAAATGCATTTACAAAAGGACCCATTTACATTTCCAAATACAACAAAACAAAATGTATACAAGTCCTAAGGGGCTTCGCCATTCTGCTCACCGTCCCCCGCCGGACCGCCATCTCGTCCATTGCCGCCCCCGGGCTGATAAGTTGCAGAGATCCATGACCCGGATCCTAGACGGTTAACGTCTTCGGAATTATAGCCCGCCCGGTCTGGGGTTCGGAACTATAACCACAGGCTTTGTGGGCGACGCGAGCTACGCACCGTTGCTCCTAAACCTCCGCCTCAGTAGCTTGACCCGCAACTAAGAACTCCTCGAGCACGACTAGCCTGGCCTTGGCATACACCCACATCTCATGCGCCTCACGATGCACATCCTCATCAGACCTTGGCGCAGCAGTCCGCTTAAGGGCTTCAATCTCAGCCGCCTTGTCATCAAGCTCAGTGGTCAAGGTAGCGACATTGGCTCGCAAATCAGCGACTTCCGCCGCTACCCCACGGCCGACCTCCAGTTCCTCTTCCTTCGACTGGAAAAGAGTCTCCAGCTCAATGTTCCGAGCCAAAGCGGCCATCAGCTGCTCTTCAACTTGCTCCAGCTCAACCACCCTCTGTTTCAGCTGGGCCTCCGACTGCTCAAGGCCCTCACGGAAAACCCAAAATTCCGGGTCCTGCTTGAGTAGGTCCGCCAGCGCCTGATGCTTGGCACAGCACCGCTGATACTTCTTTGCCACTTTATTAAAAGTGGCTGCCTTCATTTGCGCTCGCCGCCTCCTCTCTACCTCCAAAATGAGAGTCTAAAAAGGAGAAGAAAAAGAGGAAAGGCAAGTCAGTATGCATCAAAGTTAGACTTACCGCACACAAAGAAATCTAAAAACTACTTGCAAGGCCGCGCCAGCGACCCTCCGGGATAGATCCCCGTCACTAAAACCTTTTAACGTTTCACGCTCAGCGGCCGCACATAACAAGGTCATATCCGTTGCGGCCTGCTCGCTGTGTTGCAATAGGTTATACCCTTATGGAATCAGAATTCGACGGTTGGATCTACCTGCCGTCATCCCCACACGGGCCGGACCCCTCGTTAACACATCTACATCCACATGGGTGGCCTCAGGGTCCACCCTCTTGGCACCGTCGCCCACTTCTCCAACAGCAGCCGACGAGCCACTCTTGCCCTCCTTTTGGGAGCTAACCTCCCAAAATAGATGGCATCGGCTATAAAAACTGGCCTCGACCCCTGACGGGGCTCACTCGCCCTCTCATCTTCTGTGGCTATCCCCTTGCCAGGTATCAACCGACGTCTTTTCCTCTCTAGCGGCTGCCCACCCTCAAAAGTCTCCTCCACAGGCCGCGGGGATGGCATTGAAGGAGTCGCTTCACTTGTGGACGCTGCCACGGGCGCAATCTCCTGCTGAGGAACCTCGGGAGCGCCATCACTGAGCGAGCCGCAGGGTATGTCTCCGCCCTCAGAGTCAGTCCCCGCCCTAGGCGAGGTAACGACGTTTCTCTTCTTCTTAGGGGCTCTCCGACCTGCCAACATGAATAAGTCAGGTAACAAACCTAAGGGAACCCCCAAACCTGAGCCAAAGAATTACCTGATGGGCCGTATCGTTCACAAAATACAGCCCAGGTACGGTATTTCTCTGCATAAGGAATCATTTTTTCCACCCACGACTTAACATTTTCAATGAACTAGGGTGGAGAAGCCCTCGCTACAAAAAAGCAAAAAGAAAGAAATCACAGTGGCCGCATGGTCAAGGTCGCAAGTAATCATGAATTCTACAAATAAAGGTACTTACGTTTTGGGTTCCATCTTTCCGGGAATCCCTCAGGGTTAGACACCAGGTGCTCCGTCCTGATGTAAAAGTACTTACTCCAAAAGCGGCGGTTGGTCTTGTCGTCGGCTTTAACAACCAAGCCCTTCGTGCCACGGCTTTTCAACTGCAACATGGTGACCCTCAGGTAACCTGGGCTGAATAACTGTAAAAGGTGGTGAACTGAGACGTTGCACTCAGCCTTGGCAGCATATGTGGTTATAATCCTGCACACCTTCAAGGTGTAAGGAGTAAGCTGAGCCGGACACACATTGAAAAAGCGGCAAAGCTCCTCCGTTAGAGGGTAGATCGGGAGGCTATAACCGATCAAAAATGGGTACTTGTAGAAGGTGCAGTACCCAGGTCGGTGCACATTGGCGTAGTCCGTCCCAGCTAGAACCATCTCCACGTAGTCCAGAATATGGTGTGTCTCTCGAAGATCGTCTAAGTGAGATTGTAATAAATCATTATGCTCCCAGGGAAGGGCTGGGCTTTTAGTTGGAAAATCCCTTCGAATATGCATCTCCTTTGGGAGGACGTTGTCTACACTAAGGGGAAAAAGGGCCTTCCCTGCCTTTTCCTCTTCGCCACCTGAGGAGGGCGGAACCCTAGATGGGGCATTATCTTTGGTCTTTTTACTACTCTGGCGAAGCTTTGTCATGTTATCCTATGTAAGGAACAAAGCACTAACGACAGGAAGTGTGGTTTCAAAGAAGTGGGAGAGTCTCTCACGAAATAATGGTTGCTAGAAAGAAAGGCAAAGAAGGAAGCCAAAAAAGGTTTTCCAAAGGTTCGAAAGATGAAATGGATTAAACCTTCCCTCTATTTATAGGGTTAGGATGTGCGAAAATCGAAGAGGCATGATTCAAAACGGGTGCAGGAAACCAAAACATCACATCATCCTTTGAACCGCCTCGGGAGTAAGTATAATTATGACCCATGCGGATGATGACATCATTTCAAAAAGGGATCCATGCATCAGCGGCTCGGCGATGCCATACATTTCATCTCATTCACGTCACCGCCCCCATAATGAGGTCAAATTTTTCAAAGACGAGGTTTGTATTTTTGCCCATTGAAGACGTCTACCAAATACGCCTCCAACGAGCGGAGGGACTAACTATATGAGGTCAAATTTGGCCCTCAATGTCTCTACACTGAAGGGTACGCCCGGTGAGCATACGTCAATTAAAGTAAGGGTACGACTTTGGCGTAAGGACAAAGGCAACGCCAGTTAAAACTCAGAGTCCTCGCTAGGGGAACGTCAACTACTTTTTGTACTTTTATGATTATTTTGAGGAAGGCCTCCTGCTATATAAAGGAGACCTTCCTGTTGTAAAGGGGCATCAGTATTATTGTCAAATAATACAACTCTCTTATTTTCTCCTATTCTCTCTCTATCTCTACATCTAACGAACACTCATTCTCACGTTCTTATTACCAGATCTACTACAATATTTTCATCTTTTTGTCTCTAGGTTTTATTAAATTTGATTACTATTTACCCTCATTTATTTTGATTTTTTTTAAGCTTATAAAGTATATTGATAACTTTTGAGCCAAATAAGTTAGTTAGCTTTCAATTTATTTAGATATGGTTTAAACTTAGAAATATGCTAATGAATCCTATAAGTGGGCTGCCGGAAGGTTTCTTTTGTTAGGCCCGTTTAATATACTATCGTGGTTATGGACACGTTCGCGTGACATGATTATGATTTCTAAAAACAAAACTGGAATATGCGTTCGTGCAACTTTAGCCAAAATTTTCTTAATAATAACAAAGCGTTACTAATTGTGGACACTTTCGTGTGACATAATTTTTGACGCACCAAACAAATGGCTTCACGTACGCGTGACCCGTTTCAAGATAATTTCCTAATTAAAAGCGGCAAAAGCATATAGGTTCTAAAATCAGTAATCAAACAATTTGTTTAAGCCAAGTATGATCAAAGCGACCGTGCTAAAACCACGAAACTTGGGAGTGCCTAACACCTTCTCCCGGGTTAACAGAATTCCTTACCCGGATTTCTGTGTTCGCAGAGATAAACAGAGTCAAATCTTTTCTCGATTTGGGATTCTAAACCAATGACTTGGGACACCATAAATTATCCCAAGTGGCGACTTTGATTTTAATATAAATAATCTCATTTTGATTGTCACTTAAATTGAAAAAACTCCCTTGTATATCCTTTCGGGGGTAGTATAAAGGAGGTATGACAGGTAGTACCGTAGATCCCCCTGCACAGTTATATTAGAAATACGGGACAACACCCGGTAATTCTCCCAGTACTGGGTATTTACATTTGGTGGCTATGGATCAGGATTTCGGTAGATTTCCCGCGCACTATGAGTTGGACTACGGGACGACAACCGGGAGATCCACTGGATATTTATATTGGGGACTACAGGACGGTATCCTGGTAGATCCCCGACTGTTGGATATTTACATTGGGGACTACAAGACGGCATCCTGGTGGATTTTCGGTTGCTATCTCTGTGTGGAGTTACATTCTTTCTGTGATTTCACTCTGTTGTATTTGTTGTAAATCCTTATTATCTTGTGTTACTTCATACTGTTTCATTTCTTTATATATATATATATATATATATATATATATATATA
>MU786577.1:243694-262083 GCA_026770625.1 Nicotiana glauca | reverse complement strand
TATATATATATATATATATATATATATATATATATATATATATATATATATATATATATATATATATATATATATATATATATATATATTCCATGCACGACTTAACATAGCATATTTTATCCTATACAGATAGCCCCTGCTTTTTCGGTGACATAGCTTTGTGTCGTCGGAAGTAGAAACATAATTTAGAGGGTAAAATAGGTATTTGACAATCCAAATGTGGAAAACCTAGTTGAGTGACCTTCGCAGTGCAATAAGCATACTTCAACGATTTTATTGTTATATATGAAAGAAAAATGACTTTAGGAGATAATTTGGGATAATGGAGTGATCAATTGAGTAATTGACTCAAATAGTTGCACATATCTTGAAACTTTACGTTAATTCAGAAAAAAAGAAGAAGGAAACAATGATCCAATAGTCAATAGAAACCACATGGGTTCAGGCAAAATATCCTAAAACAAATGAATCTAATACAAAATAGGTTGGCAAAAGAATATGAGACTGGTCTTTTCATGGCTACTTGAAAAGACTTGTGAGAATGAACAACGTTAATATTTCCAAATTCCTTGTAGTAGACACAGTTTTAGGCTTTAGTAGTCTAAATTTTTAGGGATTATTGTTAAACCATTGGTTCGTGTTGTGTTCCTTTTCGTTATCTAATCGTCATTGCGATGCTTTCATAGTCAATCCGAGTAATTTTATTGTGAAACTAGTTTTATTAAATGTCTATGTTTAGTAGTTGGTTTGTCATTAGAATAGTTCTATTTTAAGATTAATTTTCTGAATGTCTATAAATGTTTAGCAGTAGTGGTCGAGGTCATTTACGCTTAAAATTTTCATATAAGAAATGCCCTGTGCATGGATCAAATTAAGGTGATCGGGTTTAGTTTGAAAATTAATCTATCATGACCAACATAACCATAAAAGCCTAAAAGGTCATTGAAAATATCGTTATTATTACTCCCGATATATTATGAAAATGATGATTAATTTCAACTAAGCATTTAATTAATCGCTGAATTATGCTTTCATAGATTAATATTGTACATATTTAGTTTACCGCGTACACCAACATATTAAAGTTTTTGGATTTGATTGTCATCTCAACACGATTTTTGAAAACTCTTTTCTACCTATTGACGAGTTTTTGGACTAGAAAATCTATGACATTATTCAACCTCTCATCGTTCGTTATTCGAGGTCAGATGCCATATGTCACCAAGTTTCTTCATGTTTTTACATCTTTGTGGTGGGTTGAAAACCAATGGGACAATATTTTCACACAACTTAAAAGAATGTGAAAAATATAAGTTATTAACACAGACAATGTAAATAATTTTTACACTACTATCTATATAATTTAACCTGTTATAGGAAAGTTTTGACGTCCTTAATTTTGTAGGTGATTAGTTCCACTTAGTACAATGTTTACCTCGAAAAATAAGAGTAACAATTAAATTTAATTTGTGGTTTTAAAGATATGTGATTTAGTTCAATAACAATTAAGAATCAAGAAATATGAAGTAGAAATGAAAGATAGAAGTTAATCAAACCAATGTTATTTAGTAGCAATGACCCCGAGAAGGTGACTTCAAGGTGGCTTAGGGCAGTAAGAACAATTAAGTAGGAAAATCAAAGTAAGAACAATTAAGCTAAGGGACAATTATGATGAACAACAGGCAAAAAGTTGAGAGTATATTCTTTCCTCGGTAAAAAAGTAGTGTTACAAATGGTTGGGATCCCCTTTATATAATGGGGGAACCCCAAGTAAGGAATATTTTCATTTACAAAAGGGAATATTCTTGGTACAACTGTCTAAGTGCCTAGTACGTAATTGTGCAATCCTATTTCGTGATTTGTGCGATGATTTTGGGGATGTGGCGGAAAACTTGCTCATTCTGGTACAAATCCATAACGGTACTATTTCGGGGTAGAACACGCCCGACCTCGGTATGCATCATACTTCGCCTTCGAACTCGCGTCTGGTCCCTCGAGCTCGAGCCTGGCCTTACCCGAACTCGGACGTCGAACGACCTCTCAAGTATATATATCGAAGGCATTCGATCTCGACCGTATACAGATAGTCCCCGTGTTTCTTAGAGTAAGATGATAAGAAACGCTTTTGATCCTCGTTTTCCCAAAGTCTTAAGCAATGACACCATTTCTGTGATGCAAGCGTTCGAAGTGACTGAAAAGTCCCGTCAGTTCACTTCCCCAAAACATTGAATGCACGCCAGTATTGGTCGTCCACTAACGTCACCGAACTGTTGTTGCCCTTTCTATAAATATGAGGCGATTCCTCTGAGTAAAGAATTTTACTCTTTCTTTACGTCTTCCTTATCTTGATCTTTTTCTCTAATCACCTATTACCACCGCCTCTTTAAGCGCCGAAAAATGCTAAGCTCTTGTAATAAACACCACTTCCCTGTTAAACCCGTAATCTTTAGCTTACACTCATGGCTAAAACTTCCAAAACGGTCCCAAAAAGGATAAAGCGTCATCTTCTTCTACTTCCGGCCGGCTAAACCGGTGGTGCTGCCAACTCTTAGGGAAATCACCCCCGATCCTTGTGTCATCAAAAAGAACTTTAGTATTGAAAATCCCCCTGACGTCCCAGGACGATGCGAGCACGCATCTAGATATATTAGCTTGATATCGAAGAAGCTCATCAAGGATATGAGGAAGGACTGCGGCTGGGAGACGAGGTCTGATTCAGATCCCGAGCCCCGAGGAAAGCATTACTGCCCACGTGGAGGGATTTTTAAGTGTTTATACTTATCCTGTCACACTAGGTCCCCTCGATCCGGTGGTGATCGACTTCTGCAAAACATACGAAGTCACTCTCGGTCAGATCCACCCTTGTTTTTGGTGTATCGTGATCATGTTGCGCTTTTTTCCCGAACAGGCCTAGGGGTTAGAATTCACCCTTAGCCACCTGATCCAATTGTATCGGCCCCAGATATTTTGAGGGCTCATCAAGTTGCAACGTCGAACAATGAAAGCCATATTTGCTAGTACTGACGAGACCATAGATCGAGGTTGGATAAGTGAGTTCGTTAGAGTAAAAGCTTCGATGATATCCTAGGGGACAAAATGTCGTTCCTGGAGAGGTGTAACTTTAATCGTAAATGGAGTCCCTTTCCTCGTTATCTATTCATATTTTGCTTCTTCATCTTATAATATATTTACCTTTCTTTTTGCAGCCACTGCCTGGGCGCCCCTCGCGGTGACAGACCTCGAGGATTGGGTCCGCAAGTTAGCTGCCACCTTTTCCTATGATGAGCGCAAGTGGCGTGAATTAGTGAAGGGCCAGTGGGAGGCCAAGAACCATGGTAAGTGCTTTCCCGAGTTTCAAATACTTTTCATATACTGGTGGTGTCAATTTAATCATGTTTACTTGTTCAGGCCTCGAGGATGCATTTAAGATTAGGCCGGATCTGCCTGGGTAGAAGATCAAGCCTTCGATTCCGAAATCGAAGAAGGACAATAAAAGGATGAGGGTTTCGAAGCCCGAAGACCCTCAAGATAAGAGAACCCCTACTCGGAGGCTACGAAAGAGGTTTGCTCAAGTGGGCGCTGATTCGGCCCATTATTCCACGAGTGACAAAGAAAATGACGATGAAGAGTCGGCACTGGTGCTTCGAGCAAGGAAATCCATCAAGGCCGCCAAGTCCTCCGTCTTATAAACCTCATATTATGGTGAGGGAACTCCGAAAAAAGATGCGGGCGAGGCCCCCGTGTCCCAAAGGTTGAGATTGTCTCTCCGCCTTCAGCAATAATACCGGGGGGAGGGGGGAAGGAAGCAAGTGGTGAGACCCCCCGAAGCTAATGTGAATGCCCTGGTTGAAGAGCTTAGGGCCATGACAACAGGTCACTCCCTTTCTTTACCAATCTACTTCGAGGGGGCAATCGAGGAAGCCAACGCTCTGTGTATGCCCGATCCAAGAAAGGTCCTCGAGGAAGATCCCTTTCAGGGTTGCTACATTGGGATTGCGGATACCAATGACCTTAACGATGCATCTACCATCTTCGAAGAGGATCAACACATCCTCTCCGGGGTAAGTACTTACTTTCATTATTGTAATTTTCTCTTTGTTTTCTTTTGAATGATATATCTCCATTCCACATATAGGCCATTGTAAAGTTTATAGTTTAATTGAGCTAATGTGAGGCCGAGCTCAAGAAAGTTTGGGCGAATAGAAGGCCCTAAGGTTTCTCTGTAGCCAAAAGGAAGAGGAGCTTAAGGATCTCCGGACTGCATTGGCCAAAGCTAAAAAAAGCGAGTCTTAGCTAGATGAGCAGGTAATTGTGATTTTAACAGAGTACAACCTTCGTGGCCTTACTTCGAAGGCTAACACTTTGATATCTCAGCTACATCAAAAGCTAGAGATGATTGTGCAGCTCCGGAGCAAGGTTGATCAAGTTAAAGCCGAATGTCATCAGTGGAAGAAGAACGTGGATCAACTTGCTGCCGATAAGGAAGATGTTGCGGACCAACTGGCCTCGACTGAAATCCAACTCCGAGACATTGAAGCGAAGGGTCTGGCTCAGGCCGAGAAGATCGAGGAGTTGGAGAGTGAGCTTGCTAGAGCCCAGGCAGAAACTGTACAAGCCAAGGTTGAAGCTGTACAGGCTAAGGCTAAAGCTGAAAAGACGAAGGTTATGGCTAATAAATCCATTGCCATGTACTTAAGGGATGCTGCGACTGTTTATGCTAAGTTAAGGGAAACCTCCGACTAGGAAAGCGGAGCAATTATTTGGCTAAGTTCCAAGCCCTGAGGGAGACTCTCGAAGAAATCGATGCCCGGGGGTTTGACGTTGCCAAGGAGATAGCCGAGGCAAAGGTGCAGGAAGTCAATGCCAGGTTTCTTGTCTCCTTTGGTGATGAGAACGTAGTGAGTGACTCTGGGGATAGGGAAAGTGAATAAGATGTTCCTGAGGGAGAGGAGTCTCTCGAAGATAGAGCTGCTGAAGGTGCAATTTTCGAAGATGACGGTTCCGGGATGTGACCCAAAAATAGATTAGGTTTTTATTTTATTTTCTCTGCAAGGGCCCTTCCTGGATATTGTAAATATTTTTTATAAAACGCCACCCATAAATATAAAGTATCTTTTCGCTCTATCTTTAACTTGTGTTGAATTCTATTTTGTTCTCATTTGCGGAAGACTTCGATGATTCAAACAATCAACCCGAGTATTGGTTTGGACTCAGAGCATAATAAACCCTTAGGTTTTTATAAACATAATACCCCTTAAGGTTTTGTTCATCCTTGAGTCAATCTTAAATTAATTCTATATGAGCTCGGAATAACGGAATTTTTGAGTCCGAGTTTAGTGAGAGTGAGGTCTTGAACTTTATATGGTTTGTCCCTTAAGCTCTTTTAAGTTGGCCCTTAGGCTCGTTTAGTCGGCCCTTAGGATCTTTAGGTTGGCCCTTAGGCTCTTTAGGTTGGGCCGATCCAGCCTTTAAAGTGGCTATACCTTTTCCCTATTTTCGGCTAAAAGACTTAGTAAAATTTTTGTATGCCTTAGAATGTGTTTTATGTACCCGTTTGGGTTTTTCGGAGGTTCGACGTATCAGAACCTTATTAGTAATTTTTTTGAGCAAACATAATTGAGTACCTCTTGAGGTATTTTTCGAAGGCCGGCATTATCGAAGCCCTTTATATTTTGCTTTTGCCGAGGGTAGCCTGATTTAACCGGGTTTTACAAAGTATTTGAAAGCCTTTAATTTATAGCAGAAGTTGGATGTCTCCGAGCCGCATTATTTTAGACGTAGCATTTATATGACGTAGTCTTTAGTATGGTCGTAGCCTTGAGTATGTCTCTTGGACTTGTTTTTCAATGACTTTACGAACATGTTCGAAAAGTTAGTCCCCGAGTATATTGGCCTTGGCCTTTATTTCAATGGGGTGCCCTTTTGAGGTCTTATAAGTCCAAGTTTTCGATGACTCAGATATACCGACTGTCGATGATAGTCCCTGAGTATTCAGGGGTGCTTTAATGGTTTGGCTCTTGAGCCGTTTCCCGTAGGATTATAGGCTTAGAGTTCGTGTAATAGTAGACTTATTTGAGACATATAGTTTTTTTGATATTAACAAAATGCTTCTTCAAATAATTGATGCACACGTACATGCTTTGCCTTCGGGGCCTGACTACTATATATGGACACGATTCATCTGACCGTTTGGCCCATTACAAAGTTTTCCTATCAAAGACCTCTTAGTCTTGAAGTATTTTCCCTGAAAATATAATATCTAAGGGTGATGCCCCCCAATATTCGAGGTTGATTGAAAAGAGACCTTGGATACTGTTGAGTTCTCCTTAGGTAGCACATAGTTGTTGCCTCATTAAAAACCTTGCCGGTAAAACCCATTTGGGATAAAATCCGATCTAAGGGAAAAAGAGTGCAATGCATGATTTAAAACCTAAGGCCTTCGTGTATAAATACGATGCCTTCGAGATCGTATGCCCTCGATCGAAATCCTGTAATGAGTTAGTTTTAAACTCAAATGGACAAAAAGGATAAACCCGTACCTTAGCAGTAGTACTGTTTGAGCAATGATATGTTCAAATTGTCTGGCAGCTGTTTACCTTCCATTATACTGATTTTGTAAGATCCTTTACCGAGGACTCTGTACGGTCCTTCCAAATCGGGCCAAGTTTCCCTTCATTTGGGTATCGAGTATTGAGGGTGACTTTTCGTAAGACTAGGTCCCCGATTCCAAAATGTCGAAGGTTGGTTACTCTATTGTAGTATCTTTCGATCCTTTGCTTCTGTGCGGCCATCCGAATAAGTGATGCTTCTCGCTTTTCATCTAATAGCTCAAGGCTAGCATTCATGGCCTCGTGATTTGACTCATGTGATGCATGCCGAAACCTAGTGCTGGGTTCTCCAACTTCGATGGGGATGAGGGCTTTGGATCCATATACTAGAGAGAATGGGGTGGCCCCCATACTGGACTTTGATGTGGTCCGATATTCCCAAAGGACCTCGGGTAGAGCTTCTCTCCTTTTCCCCTTTGCGTTGTCCAGTCTTTCTTCAAGTTCTGAATGATAGTTTTATTTGTTGATTTGGCCTGTTCGTTTCCGGTTGGGTGGTACGGTGTCAACAAAATCCTTTTTATTTTATACGCTTTGAGGAACTCCATTACCTTACTACCGATGAATTTCTTTCCGTTGTCACACACAATCTCGGGTGGTATCCCGAATCGACATATGATGTGGTCCCAGATAAAGTCAATGACTTCTTTTTATCGGAACTTCTCAAAGACTTGCACTTCCACCTACTTAGAGAAATAATCAGTCATAAACAGGATACATTTAGCTTTACCTGGGGCCTTTGGTAGAGGGCCGACTATATCCATTCCCCATTTCATGAAAGTCCACGGGGATAGGACCGAATGAAGTTTTTCTCCAGGCTGATGGATCATTGGTGTGAATCGTTGACATTTATCGCATTTTCTAACAAATTCCTTTGTATCCTTTTCCATGCTATCCCAGTAGTAACCTACTCTGATAGTTTTGCGAATCAAAGACTCGGCGTCAGAGTGATTCCCACAAGTGCCTTCGTGGATTTCTCGAAGGACATAATCAGTGTCTCCTGGACCCAAAACTACTGCCAACGGCCCATCGAACGTTCTTCTATACAATATTCCATGTTCATCCGATGCAAACCTAGTAGCCTTGGCTCGTAAAGCCCTCAATTCTTTGTAGTCCGATGGGAGTTTTCCATTCTTCAAATAGTCAATATAATTATTCCTCCAATACTATGTTAAGCTTGTTGAATTTATCTCGGCATGACCCCCTTCAACCACAGACCTTGATAATTGGACAACAGCTCCCGGGATGATGTCATCTTCATCCACCGAGGATCCCAGATTAGCAAGTGCATCGACTTCACTATTTTTCTCTCAAGGAACATGGTCCAAAGTCCACTTCTTGAAGCGGTGTAAAGTTACCTGTGGTTTATCCAAGTACCTTTGCATTTTGTCTTCCCGAACCTCAAAGTTTTTGGTTTACTTATTTTACGACCAGTAGAGAGTCGCACTTGGTCTTGATGACTTCCGCTCCCAAGCTTTTAGCTAGCTCAATACCTATAATCATGTCCTCATACTCGGTCTCATTATTAGTTAATCTTGGAGATCTGATAGATTTACTAATAGTATCACCTCCGGGTGGTTTCAAGACAATGCGAGCTCGGACCCCTTCACATTCGAGGCATTGTCCATACCCCCGATGTTGTGCCCGAGTTTAGCAGGATTTCTTTATCTATTTCGGGTACGAGGGTTGGTATAAAATCGGCCATGAATTCATCTAGGATTTGAGACTTGATAGCTGTTCCGGGTTGATATTCGATATCGTATCCTCTAAGTTCGACATCCCATTTGGCCAATTGTCCCAATATCTCTTCCTTATGCAAAACATTTCGAAGGGGGTAAGTGGTTAATACACATATAGGGTGATATTGAAAATACTGCTTTAACTTTTGAGATGCGCTTATCAATATAAGTGCTTATTTTTCCAAGTAGGGGTACCTAGTTTCAGCATCCCCTAGAGTACGACTCATGTAATAGACAGGAAATTGCGTACCTTGCTCTTCTCGAACCAGTACACCACTTACCGCTATCTCCGATACTACCAAGTAGAGATAAAGCCTTTCATCAATCTTCAGGGAGTGGAGCAAATGCGGGCTTGACAGATACCGCTTTAACTCTTCTAAGGCCTATTGGCATTCAGGGGTCCATGCAAATTCTTTCTTCTTTTTTAGCAAGGAGAAGAAACGGTGACTTCGATTTGATGACCTCGAAATGTACCGTTCAAAAGCAGTTATTCAACCCGTCAACCTTTGCATGACTTTCATGCTATCCACGACCTTGATATCTTTGATGGCCTTGATTTTATCAGGGCTAATCTCGATATCTCAATTTGACACCATGAAGCCAAGGAATTTGCCCGAACCAACTTCGAAGACACATTTCTCCAGGTTAAGCTTCATGTTGTTCTTCCTCAAGATTTTGAATGTTTCCTGTAAATGAAATAAATGATCCTCTATGCGTAGGGACTTAACCACATTATTTTACCTATCTGTTCTTCGAACATTTTGTTAACTAAGCGTTAGTACATTGCTCCTGCATTTTAAGCCCGAAGCGCATGACATTGTAACAATAAGTTCCAAATTTAGTAATGAATGAAATTTTTTCCTGGTCTTCCAGGTTCATTTGAATTTGATTGTAGCCGTAGTAGGTATCGAGAAAAGTTAAAATCTTGTGGCCAGCCGTGGCATCGATCATTCGGTCAATGTTCGGCAACAAAAATAATCTTTCGGACATATTTTTTTCAAGTCCTTATAGTCTACACATATCCTAATCTTGTTTCCCTTTTTAGGGACTACTACTATGTTGGATAACCAATCGGGGTACTTTACCTCCCGAATGGATCCTATTTTAATAAGTTTGGTTACCTTGTTTTTTATGAAGGCATTTTTTACTTTGGACTAAGATCTATGTTTTTGCTTTACCGATTTGAACTTGGGATCGGAGCTTAGCCGATGTGTGGTGATTTCCGGCGGAATCCCTGTCATATCTAAATAGGACCAAGCAAAGCAATCCATATTATTAACAAGAAATTGAATGAGTTTTTTCCTGAGTTCAGGGGTTAATACCATTTCCAGGTATACTTTTCTCTCGGGCAGATATTTGATGAGGATGACCTGCTCTAGTTCCTCGACAATTGACTTGGTTGAGTTGGCCTCTTTAGGTATGACAAAAGTTCGAGGAGTAAGGAAGTCCTCTTCATCTTCGATTACATGTTGTTTCGACTCTGTCGAGGCCGGGGGTTGCGATTGATATTTACCCGCCTACTTATCTTTGGCGCTTGATTTATCCGAGGTCAGGGCACTTCCTCAATTGCAAACATCTCTTTTGCAGCGTGCTTCTCCCCGTTGACTGTTTTTACTCCCCCCTCTATCGGAAACTTCATCATCTAGTGAAGAGTCGAGGGCGCTGCTCTTATGTTGTGTATCCATGGTCTCCAGAGGAGTGCGCTATACCTCATGTCACCTTCGATGACATGGAATTTCGTATTTTATATGGTCCTAGCTATGTTTACTAGCAAGATAATTTCTCCCTTTGTTGTTTTTCTCGCCATGTTAAAGCCATTCAGGACCCGGGATGCAGGTATAATCTGATTTTGTAGGTCGAGTTGTTCCATGACCCTCAATTTGGTTATGTTTACTGAGCTACCTAGGTCAACTAAAACACGTTTAACTTGAATTTTATTCAAAAGGATAGATATTACTAGGGCGTCGTTGTGAGGTTGATTTATGCCTTATGCTTCCTCGTCACAGAATGATAAGATGTCCTCGGGCACATAGATCCGAGTTTGTTTTTCTCTAGTGATTGATACTTTGGTTTGCTTGAATACAAATTGTGGGACGTTAATTCCGCCAATGATCATGTGGATTACATGTTGTGGTTCTTCTTGTTAATTTCTCCTTGCACCTCTCTCCCTGAAGTGATTCTTAGCCCGATAATTTAGGAATTCTCGAAGGTGGACCTCGTTGGATAACCAGGACACTTCTTCCCCCAACTGTCTGCAATCTTCCATTCGATGACCATATGTGCCATGATATTTGCACATTAAGTTCGGGTTTCTTTTAGAAGAATCGGTGTGTATTGGCTTGGGCCATTTGGTGTCTTTCATTCTCCCAGTAGCTTAGACAAGTCCTGATGCATCTATACTGAAGTTGTACTATGATAATCGAGGAGCCTCAGCGGGGTCGGTGTGCTTGTAGAACTTACTCTTACTCATGAGTCCCCGAGAACTTTGGCCCCGTTCATTTCTTCAATCGTTTCAAGGAGCGTTACAGCTCGTGCCACTATTTATTCGATCAATATATGGCTAATTCCGTACATTGTTAAATCTAGATCCCCGATCTATGTCCCTCGGGGGCTTGACCCGAGAGGGCTCCCAACTTATCGTTTTTGACCATGATTTTTGATTGGTAACGATTGTGCATATCTGACCATGTCACTGCTAGATATTCGATCAAGTTCTTATTTAACTATCGAGATGCAATCGAGTTGCTTTCACTCAAACCCTGCATAAAGGCTTGTACCGCCTGGTCATCTGAGACCGACGACAATTCCATCCTCTCCATCTGAAACCTGGACACAAACTCCCTTAGCATGTCATCGTTCCTTTTCTTTATTTTAAAGACGTCCGATTTTCTTGTGGCTACCTTTATAGCCCGGCATGGGCTTTAATGAAGGTGTCTGCTAGCATGGCAAATGAATCAATAGAGTTAGGAGCCAAGTTGTGATACCAAATCATAACTCCCTTTGAGAGTGTTTTTCCAAACTTTTTCAACAACACTGGTTCGATTTCATCATCACTCAAGTCATTTCCTTTGTTCCCGCAAATGTACGAAGTAATATGCTCGTTGGGGTCGGTTGTTCTATTATACTTGGGTATATCGATCATGCAAAATTTCTTAGGAATGGGCATTGGGGCTACACTCTGAGGGAATAGTTTTTGTATGAACTTCTTGACATCTAGACATTTCAAGACTGGAGGTGCCCCCAATATCTGGTCTACATGGGAGCTATAAGTCTTTACCTTCTTGTCGTTATCCTCAATTTTATTTTCTCTGAACTCGATCCTCTTGGTGAGTTCTTCGAGCATTTTCATAATGATGGGGTCAGTCCCCGAGTTATTTCCATTTGGTCCTTTCGGCGCTGGTTCGGTACATCTATTGTTCTCATGTTCAGCTACAATCAGGGTGTTATTCTGACTCTGAAGTTGAGAGATGGTGATCTGTTGAGCCTGGAACATCTCAATTATCACTTGGAGGGTAACTCTCCCTCTCCTACTCATGGCGTTCCTTCGTCACCTGGTCGAGCATCCCTACGTTTGATCCCTTCCGGATCTATGCCTAGGTTGGTGTTTATAGCAATATGAGAACCACCATCAATTGTTTCAATGTTTGGCACTAGGTGTATTCATAAAAACCTGAAAAATCGAACCAAACCGATCAAAAAACCTATACTTTTTGGTTTGGTTTTGTTTTGGTATTGAATTTTAAAAACCGATCAAATTTGGTTTTGTTTTGATTTTAATCAGAAAAAACCAAAAAAACGAACCAAATCAACTATAGGAGTAGCTATTTCAAATCTATTATTACACCTATTTATATGTATATTTTTATACAAAGTTTCAAAAAATTTATGGTTAAATATTAATGGTTTCCACTTTATTATAGTTCTTTACCTTTATATTCTAGTTTGATTGGTAGTTTTATTTTGTTAAGTGTAAGAATCCATTTCGTATTAAAAATAATATATTTTTAATTGAGTCCTTAATTTCATCACTATTAGATTCAATTATCTTCAATATATCTTGGTAAATAATAGATTTCTCAAAGAGCAATTGATTTAATATTGTTATGTTGAAGATATAGTCGCTGGAATATGTGTTTGGTAGTGTATGTCTTATATTTAAGAAAAAACCGACAAATAACTGAAAAAACCAAAAATCGACAAAACCCGACATAAACCGAATCGAGAAAAAACTGACTTAATTGGTTCGGTTCTAATATTTGAAAAAATGACTTACTTGGTTTGGTTTCTTTTTAGGGAAAAACCGATCCAAACCGAGCCATGAACACCCCTATTTGGCACTTCCCCAGGGTTTATTGATGGTACACCAGCCCCTACATTATTGTCCTCCAAGACCCTCATTGTCATGAACAGGTGCATTTTGTGAGCTAGTCATGTTTCAGCCTGAAAACCAAAGGTTCTTGACAAGAAAAAACGCAAAGATGACATGTCTAATAAGAATCAGTAAAAAAATAATCACTATTATCTTTAGCCCCATGGTGGGTGCCAAACTGTTTACTTCAAAAAATACGAGTAACAATTAAATTTGATTTGTGATTTTAAAGATATATGATTTAGTTCAATTCCAATTAAGAATCAAGAAATATGAAGTAGAGATGAAAGATAAAAGTGAATCAAACCAATGTTACTTACCATCAATGACCCCGAGAAGGTGACCTCGAGGTGGCTTAAGGCAGTAAGAACAATTAAGTAGGAAAATCAAAGTAAGAACAATTAAGCTAAGGGACAATTATGATGAACAACATGCAAAAAATAGAGAGTATATTCTTTTCTCAGTAAAAAAATGGTTTTACAAATGATTGAGATCCCCTTTATATTATTGGGAACCCTAAGTAAGGAATATTTCTGTTTACAGTGGGGAATATTCTTGGTACAGCTGTCTAACCGCCTAGTACGAAATTGCACAATCCTGTATCGTGATTTGCGCCATGATTTTGGGGACGTAGCAGAAATCTAGCTCATTCTGGTAGAAATCCATAACGATACTATTTCGGGGTAGAATACGCCCGACCTCAGTATACATCATGCTTCGCCTTCGAACTCAGGTCTGGTCCCTCGAGCTCGAACCTGGCCTTACCCGAACTTGAACATCGGTCGACCTCTCAAGTATATAGATCGAAAGCATTCGATCTCGACCTTATACATATAACAACAGCTAAATATAATTTCTAAGTGACTTGATACTGTATAATTTTTTTACGCACGTTATCTTGCTATATTACTGTTTAACCCAAAAAATAGTTTTCAAGGTCAAAGCAACAATTTTATATGACGGGCCACAAGCAACCGATTCAATCCGAAAGATATAAAATTTTGTTAATACAACGTGGTAGAAAAGTGTAAAATAAATTCAATCACAGATAATATAACAAAAATAAAGCAGAGAAGAAAGAATTCTTATTGAATGATCCTTGATAGGATAATGAGCCGAACAGAGCTTGAAAGGCCGAATTTTTGCTAACTTGAGAGCAATATGCTATAAATTACAATGTATAGAATTGTAGAGAAGAAAATTAGATTCCCCTGATGGTGGTAAAAGTATGTCTATTTATAGGACCAAATCTAAGTAACCATTCTCCTTGAATTATATGTCCATTATGAGCATTTACTCAATTCATTCATTACTTTTGGAAGACTTGTAACAGCTATGTAAATGCTGAAATTCCGTAACTGATGAGTTAATTCCATAACTAATGAGTTAATTCTATGTCTATTGAGTCAACCCCGTATCTGTTGAGTCAATCTTGTGCCTATTGAGCCAATCCCCTGCCTGTTGAGTCAATCCCGTGCTTGTTGAGTCAATCCCGTGCCTATTGAGTCAATCTCGTGATTGATTGCCTTGTTCTGACCGTTACAATCATTTATTGCATTTATTAATAATTGATTTGTAACTGATGGTGTAATGATGGTAAATCCCATATAATCCAGGATTAATTGACTCCTTCCTTATTTGTAATTATGAGATATTCTCCCGCACCTGATCTGGGCTATTTCATGATGATCAGTTCCGAGGCTAATAGGCAGGGTATGTTCGGTCCTTGGCGTATTTCACATATCATCTTTACATGTCATTCTTTACTTTTCTTCAAACTTTGCTGACACGTATCGCCATTTAATAGACGCACATGGCGAGTCTAATTTTCAACAATACAGATAGTCCTCCCACTTTCCGGTTACTTACTATGATGTCACAGGGAAGTGGATGATTTTATCCTTTTCATCCTTGCCTCTGTCTCATTAAAAACCTTGCCGGAAAAACCCAATAGGGACAAAAACCGGACGAAGAAAAAAAGAGTGTAGAACTTAGAGATTCAGATGATAACTTCACCGCTTATGTTCCTTTCGTCAATAATCGGTTGGTTTGCCCATGTCATGTTTCGGGGTTTGAAGACAAATCTTTGCCTTATGTTTGCAAAGTTTGATATATATATTTCGGCTTTATTTTCTGCCTATTTTAATGTTTGGGTTTTTGTTTTACCCTTCAACTTTGCATTAAAAATACTTTAATGCTCCGTGACTTTTTGAATAAGCACGAATTATAAAACATGGCCCTTTTATGAACGATACTTAATGAAGAAGACGTCTCAAGTTCATAATGGTGTAAACATACAAAAGAGAGATAGGAATTTTCACATATTTTTCTTTAACAATATTTTGGAGAAAGTTTTTACATTAAACTTTCATAACATTTCACATGTGTTTGTGTATCGTTTATAACTCATTTTGCAACTATTTTTTCTTTTAACAGATTCGATATAAGCTTGCACTCGTAACTGTTTTTCTTTTGCAATAGTTTTTTTAAATTAGTACAAGGGGATAACTATTTTTGTTTACAACAGTTTTAAATATAAGGGTATACATTTTTACCCATAACTATTTTATTGATAACAGTTTTCAAATGAATACAAGGGTAATGCTTTTTCATCCGTAGCTGTTTTCAATTACAACAATTTTTGAGTAAGTACAAAGATGTGCATTTTTACCCGTAACTAATATTCTGCCTTTAACCTTTTTTGAAACATTCATTTATATTTATGAATATGTTTTTAAAGGTTTTCGAGTCAGGCTTGTGTTTTTGGCTTGTGACTTTGCTCTTAACTTTCGATTTGTTGGGTAGACCTTAGTCTTGACTTGAATTTTTATTTTTCTAGTCTTATTTGCCTTCCATAAATAGTCTTCTTTGCCTTCCATATATATAGTCCCCCAAGTGTTAGATCTTTGAAGTATGAAATCTCGAGCGTTTGATTATTCCTTCCATGTGGTTCATTTCCTGAAAAAGGAAAAACATACGGGACTCAGAGGTATATATTTAGATGATGACTGCTTAACCCCTTTTTTTATCAAAAGGGTTGTAACCTAGACCGGGAATAATACAGTGCTCCTCGTATCTTTCGATTCTAATATCATCATTTGGTTTCTTAGAAAATTTATCTGAGTATAAGTTTTTCTTGGCACTTTAAAAAATTATTTGAGTGCTCATACTTAGTCTTTTAGACTTAAAATATATATTTGGATGCATTGTTACTTGTGCGATGTCTAAAGTTGCACCTTTGGGTGTCTAACTTTTAAAAAAAAGAGAGCTCTTTTATATACTTTAAACTCTATGAATAGGACGACTCCTTTTCATTCAGGCGTAAAATAGGATCGATTGATCCGAGTAGACTTTTAGTCTGAGGGATTATTAATTCTGGTAGGATTTACAAGAGTATTAACCCCATTAAGATTTACGAGAGTATTGATCCCGGTAACACATTGAGTTTCAGGGAGTATTTATCTCAAATAAAATATATATCTTAATAGATTTGTCCTGAAGAAATATTTAATCTGATTGGATTTTGAATCTAAATTGGAGTATATGAACATACTTCCAAGTAGAAAGGGACACATGTCCGAAATAATATTTAAGATTTACGGGATAATCGATCCGAGTCATAATACAATTAGCCATTAAGAAAGGCTGATATATTTAGCTTGAATGGTTGTTGTTGGACCGAATATAAGTTGTTTGTTTGTTCAAAGTGAACTTTATTCTGGTGGCATATTTGAATACCTTTATCTTGACTTAGATGTAAAACTCTCGTTTTTTATCGCGAGATTATTGACTTTGACATGGAGTTCTTGATCCTTTTTGTGTACGTGTAGTATAAGTATTTTTGAAAAACTCATTCAACATTATTTGAAGTGTTTATGCTTGATATGAGTAATACAACTAAATGAGTTGAGCTGGTAAATTATATCGGAATACTCTTAGGAATTCTATCTCCCAAGGCAATTAATTGTTTGTATCACTTATTATAATGTCAGGTCAAATTGACTAATCTTCAAGTATAAGTAATCTTCCTAGCGTTTGAGTTTTGTGGTATGAGAACTCAAACACTGGAATCATAATTTGACAATCCGCGGTCTTATAGTCCTCGGTAGGATAGTTAGTTTCGATATTGATAGACTTTCAAATGGTTTAGTTCTAACATAGGGACGGTACTGAAGCTCTTTTTATCAAATATTTTGTAATCTTATCGGGAACTACGAAGGTTCCAAAATGTTATTGAGGATCATCCCATATCTTGATTTGAGATATTCATACTGACTTTGATGAGTTTTGATTTAAAGCCTTATTACCGGAGTAATTTTCACTGCTTTGTTTGGTCTATGTGGTAAGCAACTCCCACTTACAACCGAGAGGTTGTGAGTTCGAGTCTTCCCAAGAGCAAGGTGGGAAGTTCTTGGAGGGAAGGATGTCGGGGGTCTATTTGAAAACAGTCTCTCTACCCAAGGGTAGGGGTAAGGTCTGCGTACACACTACCCTCCCCAGACCCCATTAAGTGGGATTATACTGGGTTGTTGTTGTTGTTATTGTTTGGTCTATGTGGCATTTTAGGTTTTGGAACCTTAAATATTCTCAGATATAATTCTCCTTCAACAAGGCAGGCAGTACGGGATGAAACGCACTCAGAGTTATCGAGAGCATGCTTGTCTTTGGGTAAAGTCCCATTTTGTAAGCAATAAATGAATTTATTATGCCAATTCAAATTAGATTAGTTAGGCTTACCTCATTTTTATTCTAATTGATGATAGATGAGAGATCGCCTAAATAAGAGATGTATCAATCCTGAGACTGTTTGATCCGAAAATGATATTTCTCAATAAGTGGCCAGCGTTGCTTTCAGAGTCAGTGATATCAGCAGTAAATCCGAGACTAGCACATCCGGCTCTATTTTATTAGGTTGCATAGTTTTCTTGGATTTGATCAATCGTTAGCTCTGAGTCCCCAAGCTAATTTAAGCCTTGTAGCATATGCTCCATACTCGACTTTGTTGTTAGTAATAGAATAACTTTTATGGATTATCTAACTACTTTTTTTGATAGGCACTAAGCATTGTTCCTAACTCGGGATGTTTAGTACTTGTGGACCTAATTGTGTAGAAGGTCCAGATCCCGAGAATTATCGCAAAAATAACATGTTCGAGTAATATGTTCGAGCTAAGATTAATCATGAAATCTGCTAAATTTGTGATTTTATAGCCGTACGTGACTGATAAACAATATCATATTCACTTAGTTCGACTACTCATTTAGCTAGTCTTCCTGACAGATCGTGTTTATGAAAAATATTGAGCAATGAAAATATAGTAAGTACGTAGATTGAATGACATTGAAACTAAACCCTTAGATTTAGGGCAACTACAATTAATGCCAACTTATCAAAATATTGATATGTAGTTTCCGTATCTAAGAGCATTCTATAATAGATAGGAGAATGTGTACCTTTATCTTCTTTGAATTAAAATTGCATTTACCGAGACATCCAAGACAATTATTGTACCGGCAATCATCTTTCTCCTCGGAATTTTGAAAGTGATGATGTGTTGTTGTTAGATAGTGATCACGCCCAACTATGCCTTATAAAAAGGACAATGCGGTCGCTGCAAATATAATCCGGTTTACAAGTCCGGAGTCGAATCCCACAGAGAACTAAGGTTTAGCTACA
>MU786577.1:226222-242522 GCA_026770625.1 Nicotiana glauca | reverse complement strand
TTTTTGTTAACATGTAAAAGTTTAATCAACTTACTTTTAAATTCGGTGTCGAGTCTCGACCAACGTAGTCCTTCGTATTTGGGAAGTCAATGATAATTTCTAGTTCTTCAGTATTTGACCTTGTGGCTTCTGATGCCTTTGGTTCAATGATTGCTTTCGAAAATATTTGTATAATTGTCCACGGTTATTAATGAATTTTCTTTTCTCGTGGGCTATTTTATCCCGCAGCTATCTCTTCTTTTTCAGTTGTTAGGTCTGGTATCTTTGTAAGCAATACTGTGGGTGTTTTACCCATGGTCCTCCTAATCTTCATTCTTCTCATTTGAAATTTTACAATTTAGCAAGGTAATTCCTTACCTGTTCGGGTAGATCCGGATATTTTTCAACCCGTGAAGAAAATCTCGTATCTCTTTGCGCGGACCTGTTTTTTAGATTTTTGCATTTAGATTCGGGTCATCCAAGAATCGCATCTGTTTGATCTTCGACCCTGTTTTTGGACATCTTATTACTGTCTATTTGATTTACCGTGTCTTCTTCAATTTAAATTTCGGTGCTGCAACGGTTGTGCATATCATTCTTGTAGGATAGTTAGGAATTCCCGGAGGTGTTCTACCCGCTCGTTTTGTTCCTTGATCTGTTTCTATAAGGTTAGATCTAATTTTTGCAAATTAAAATTACCTGGTTTATCTGAACCTCCTATTCCGGAACTGTTTCGTATATATCCGTTATAATAAATTTTGGTACTAATAGTTGCGGTACCAATATAACGATGTACATTCTCTATTTTTCTCTGCTTGTTGCTTACATATCATCATCATGGCTATTATTTCCTTTTTATTTTGCATGGTAAAGCCATCTACAACTTGGTAGTCCTGAACTGTGTTGTGGAAAATTTTAGCCATCATGAAGGTTTTAACTGAAAACAAGCGATTAATAATAATTGTTACTATCTTTGGATGAATAGCAAATTTGCTTGAGTTCCCGGCATTGGAACCAAACTGTTTAACCCAAAAAATAGTTTTCAAGGTCAAAGCAATAATTTTATATGACGGGCCACAAGCAACCGATTCAATCCGAAAGATATAAAATTTTGTTAATACAACATGGTATAGAAGTAGAAAATAAATTCAATCACAGATAATATAACAAAAATAAAGTAGAGAAGAAAGAATTCTTATTGAATGATCCTTGATAGGATAATGAGTCGACAGAGCTTGAAGGGCCGATCTTTGGCTAACTTGAGAGCAATATGCTATAAATTACAACGTATAGAATTGTAGAGAAGAAAATTAGATTCCCTTGATGGTGGTGAAAGTATGTTTATTTATAGGACTAAATCTAAGTAACCATTCTCCTTGAATTATGTGTCCATTATGAGCATTTACTCAATTCATCCATTACTTTTGGAAGACTTGTAACAGCTATGTAAATGCTGAAATTACGTAACTGATGAGTTAATTCCATAACTGATGAGTTAATTCTGTAACGGATGAGTCAATCCCGTGTCTGTTGAGTCAATCTCGTGCCTATTGAGCCAATCTCGTGCCTGTTGAGTCAATCCTGTGCTTGTTGAGTCAATCCCGTACCCGTTGAGTCAATCTCGTGCCTGTTGAGTCAATCCCGTGCCTGTTGAGTCAATCTCGTGATTGATTGCCTTGTTCTGACTGTTACAATCATTTATTACATTTATTAATAATTGATTTGTAACTGATGGTGTAATGATGGTAAATCCCATATAATCCAGGATTAATTGACTCCCTCCTTATTTGTAATTATGAGATATTCTCTCGCACCTGATCTGGGTATTTCATGATGATCAGTTTTGAGGCTAACATGCACGGTATATTCGGTCCTGGAGGTATTTCACATATTATCTTTACATGTCATTCTTCACTTTTCTTCAAACTTTGCTGACACGTATCGCCATTTAATAGACCCACGTGGCGAGTCTAATTTTCACCTATACAATTACATATATAAAGAAGTTACAACTCTACCTGAAATTGCATACAAGCTTGAGGATCACACAATAGTTGAAACCATCGATATTCGCATAAAAGTAGCTTTTGCATCATAATCAATAGAGTAGTGGTAATAGGGAATTTTTAGGGGTTCCCTAAAATGAGAGCATATGCCATAGCTGTTGGTACGTACCACAAGACATAAAAGAAGAGACTGTTTAACACGATGGTCCTTTGCATTCCATTCATGCAAAAACCTTGTGCTACTAATACTATAGAGAATCTTTTGCTGAAGAAATCTTCATTTGCTGTGACAGTCAAATTACTAACAGCAAAAATTGGTAAAAGTTTGAGTCCAAGTAACGTTACAAAGGGGAATGACATGACCTTAGTTCCGTTGTGTAAGTATAAGGGTCCACATAAGCTAGCCAATGGTTTTGATTTATGTAGCGAAATCATAGAAAAATATTATCAGTATATCTTAACTTATTGTAACAAGTTGCCTATTGTATTTATAAGATTATTAATTTTATTTATTAGGAGTATGAAATAATTACCCGTGATTATCTTTAATTATATAGGCAGCTCTGGATATCTCATTTATCGTGTATTTGTTTGAATTATTGTGAAGAATGAGAATATTTCTATTAGTAGGTGGTTATCAGATCGTAAAATGAAGAATTAACCTAAATAGTCGTCTATTTAACTTTTTAAATTAAAAACAATCAGTGAAAGTATAATATATGCATAATTTATGTATTATATTTGTATAATTATGTAATATCACTATATAAACTATGTATATGATTAGAAAAAATAAATAATGAATATGACTGACTATTTGTAAAGTAGATGCCTTTTTTGGTTTGCTTTTTAAAGTTCAACCACCATTTTAAATGTAATACTAGCTAATTAGATCTTTTAACCCTTATCTTCGTCATTTGAAAGTGACAAAGACTTGCTACATCGTGTATGCTTTTTTCGAACACCAGGACTATGTTTTTCAATTTAAAACTTTTAAATGTGAAACTCTAACATAATATGCTGAAATTCATATATGTAAAAGTCTAAAACAATGTCCATTTTGATTCGTGGTCTGCAAAGTGGTTATGAAAGGTGGTTATTTATCAGTTTTTTCACGTGTAAAAATTTCAAATTCAAATCTCACCGTTACCCAATATATCAAAAGTATTTTTATTTGGTTGGTAAATTTTTTAGTAAATCTAAACCAACTCAAAGAAACCCATCCAAGCAAACAACAAATGCTGGTGGTGACAAGTGACTGATAACTGAGTTGTGAAGGTGGGACAACAACAACAAGTGACTTGATTGATTCTTAAATTACTTTTATCAAATTCTGCAACACCTTTCACAGTTTTGGCAAGCCTTTCTATTTTTAGTAACCCCATCTTTCTAAGACTCTTTCCTCTCATCTTCTCCTCCTCCAGTATCTTATCCCCAAACCCACAAGAAAAAAAGAAAAATTTACACATAAAAAGATAACCACACCTTTTAGGGTTTCTTAAGATCTCAAACTTTGAGCAAAAAGAAAAAAAAAAACTATGGCTCGTGGGAAGATCCAGATCAAGAGAATAGAGAACCAAACAAACAGACAAGTCACTTATTCTAAGAGAAGAAATGGACTTTTCAAGAAGGCAAATGAACTCACTGTTCTTTGTGATGCCAAAGTTTCTATAATTATGATTTCAAGTACAGGCAAACTTCATGAATTTATAAGTCCTTCTGTCACGTACGTATCCAAAAGCTGCTTATTTTTCTATTAGTTTTTTTTTTCTTTTCTTTCAAATTTGTTGTATATTTCTTTTTAATTATTTTGATGTTGTTTCTATATTTTCAGGACCAAGCAGTTGTTCGATCTGTATCAAAAGACTGTTGGAGTTGATCTTTGGAACTCCCACTATGAGGTCTTTTAATTTTTCCCTTATAAATTCTCTAGATTTTCTTCTATTTTTCCTTAAAATCATGTAACATAGCTTATCTAAAAGATTAAATTCGTAGAGAAAATTAAGAAACCTTCAATATAATTGCTTAATTATTTTTTTAACGTGCCTTTCACGTTCTGACCTATTTTTTTTCATTATCAACTACGTAAAAAATTTTTTAATAATGGGTGGCAGCCTTAAAACTCAAGATCTCTGAGAGAAAATACACCTTGTTTACATAATTATACGTTTTAACATATTTCGAGGTGTTTTCAGATTATTATTTGTTAATATTGTGCAGAAAATGCAAGAGCAGTTGAGGAAGCTAAAGGATGTTAATAGGAATCTCCGAAGAGAGATCAGGTAGTAGATCTTTAATAGGAATCTATTTTAGCTTTTTATTGATTAAAAAAATAAAATAAAAAGTTCTCTTTCTTTAATTTTGACTGATATTAAATTAAATGAATGGACAGGCAAAGAATGGGAGAAAGCCTAAACGATCTGAACTATGAGCAGTTGGAAGAGCTCAATGAAAATGTGGACAATTCTCTGAAGCTTATTCGTGAAAGAAAGGTTAATTACAATCAAGGGTTTTTTGCCAATGCTAACCAATTTAATTATCAAACTAAAGTTTCTAATTTTTTTTTTTTTTTAACAAAAGTTTCTAAATTGAATCAACTGTAGTTTCCTTTTTCACTCAGAACCTTTGCTCCTCTAGATGTACTTGAATATCTTATCTAGATCCACAAAAAAAAGAAAAAAGAACCTAGCCTAGGTATAATATGAATATAGTTGAAGCTTAAATTAGAAGGGAGCCTTGGAGCAGCGGTAAAGTTGTCTTCGTGTGAGCTATATGTCACGAGTTCGAACCGTAGAATCAGCCACCGATATTTGTATTAGGGTAGATTGCCTAATACCTTCTCGGGTTATGGTCCTTACTCGGACCCACTAAACACAAAATACTTTGTGCAATGAACCACCCTCTTAGTTGAAGCTTCCATCACTAACTTACATTTTACTTTGTTAAATCACCTTAACATTATTAAAATGGCAAAATGGGTACTAGGAAATATCTTGTCTTAAAACTAGAGAGGGAAAGCATTGCTACAATTATTTAGTTATTGTCCCAGATGATATGACAATTTAGTTTAATAGGTCAGAATTAATATCACTATTTTCTTGTTTTACTCTTTTTTTCTTATTCAAAAATTTGATTAAGTAGCTGGCATATGCTTAATGACAATTTTTTCTTTCATCTTGGACTTCGCTTTTCCTACTAGTTAAACACTAATATATGATGCTTTTGTTCTAGACAAGACTTTGACACAATCACTTGGTAAAATATGACAATATTTACATTGCATGTGTATGTCTTAGACCTTTCCCTCTAGTCTTGTTTGTCTAGTGAAGATTTATAGAATGTGAGGAGTACCACCAAAGGGTGTGGTGCAGCGGATAAGGTTGCTCTTCCCTTAACCAAAGATCTCGAGTTCGAGCTCTAGATATAGAAAAATCCTTGGGCTTCCCTTCGAATTTAGCCCTACGCGGCGCGAATCCGGATAAAGTATAGCTCCAATACGGATACCGGACACCGGGTGAGAAACCCAAAAAAAGAAAAAAAAATTAGAATGTGAGGAGTAATATCCTTAACTACCTTTTCATTCCATTTATTTGTCTTCCAAAGTTGGTCATTTAACTTTCTTTATGTATCACTGTATAAGCAATGCCTAACTTAGTTTCATTTGTGAAAGAACAGTATAAAGTGATTGGCAATCAGATTGAAACATACAAGAAGAAGGTAAGACTATAATATTTTTGGTTCTCACCTTCTATATATTGAGCTTGTTTCCAGTAGGAGTTCTTCCTTCCATCACATGAGGGTGAATTCTTGTTTTTGTTGATTTGCAGGTCAGGAATGTGGAAGAAATACATAGAAATCTCTTGCTTGAATTTGTAAGTCCTTATACTTATTAATTCCAGCATATTTATGTTTTTTTCTTAGAAATTAAATTTATTTCTCCAATCATCCACACTTGCTTCCCCCAAATTTCCTGATATTGTATAGCTAATAGAACCAAAATTATTTGGCCGGAGATTAATTTTAGTGCTAGTTAGAAGCATGTGAGGGATTTGTGTCCAGCGCGTGATCGCAGCGGCGAAACCTAGAATTTCACCTAGGGTGTTCAAACTAAAATAAGAAAAAAAAAATCCCCGATAAAAGGTATTCAATATATATTATATACCACTAAAATCTAATATTTACCTCTATATATATATATATATATATATAAAAGTTTTCAATGAAGGGTGTTCAAGTGACCACCCTTAGGGCTATGTACCTTCACCCCTGGTTGAGGGGCGAGGGTCCTCTGTAATGGCCGACCGAAATGCCTACCGCTAATCTAATCAGTCTTCCTTCGCCCGAACCGGAATCAATTGGAAATATTAATTAGAAGCAAAATCATGTTGTGTATGTTGAGAAATGTTCACACATTACTTTCCTTAAACGATCCATATGCATGCATGGTAAAAATCTTTCTGTAGAATTAAGTGCCAATTAACATAAAGAAGGTGCCAATTAACATATTGATAGCTAACTGAAAAACAAGTAGAGATGGAGCTAGCTAATCAGTCGAGAGAAGCTCAGAAAAACAAAATAGAAAGTGTAGCAACGAGGTTGGACATAATTATCGAACCACTTCAAAAGGAAAAGAAAAAGAAAAAAAAGAAAAATGTAAGATTTATGATCATCAACGACCAAGAACTAAGCATAATTTTTTATAACAACAACACAGTATAATTTTCTATAGGAAGCGCTTTACTTTTTTGGTGGACCTACTTCGCATGAAATTAAATTAGTCGGATCAGTGAATTTTGAGGTATTGACGATATTTCAAATGATGCAGGATGCAAGACAAGAGGATCCATATGGATTGGTTGAGCAAGAAGGGGACTATAACTCTGTGCTTGGATTCCCAAATGGAGGGCCGCGCATATTAGCCTTACGCCTTCAACCAAACCACCAGCCAAATCATCATCTTCACAGTGGAGGAGGCTCCGATATCACTACTTTTGCTCTAGCTTGAGTAATAACCGACGAAAAATCCTGTGGGAGATGCGATCACCTGTCGGTGGAAAATTTTCTGTATTCAATCAATCTACACAGAGTGAATCGGTTGACTTCAGCTTGTTGTAATATTTCCCTTTTATATTGTCTTCTAAATAAGCACATGCAATGTTTCTTGGACATGCATGACTTGACTCTTTAGACTACTCTGCTACTTTTGCTTCAAAGCGTTAAGTCGTAAAACTTATGTAAGGGTTTTAAACTCAATGTTGTTGTTTTGGATAAGGGAAGTGCCGTATTAAGGGGTTTTTTGTAGTGTTTAAGGTTTTGTTACTTTTTCATGTCAATATTTACGTATACGTTCAAAATCGGACTTGCTTAATTTTGTACAACTAATCGAGATCCGACGGAAAATCAAGGTCCGTCCCAGTTATACCAGAATAGGGTATGTAGATGGATTAGTAAGCTGGTGCATCAATGGCCGATCAAGATCGAGGTTAGCCGTGATCGAGATTGAAGCGAGAAAGAGACCGAGAAAGATCGAGGGAGGCTTGCCACGTCGAAAGACAGAAAGCCGAGATATCCGTGATCGGGCGAGAATCGTAGCAGAAATCTCGGCGCGTATCGAGTTAGGATTGGATGTTTAGCCTATCATGGGATCTACTTTTGTAATTATAATTATACCATAAATAGAATTCCTCTACTATATAAAGAGGGTCTTAATCATTTTTATAATCATCTCATCCATGCATAACCAAGGAATATATCAACTTGTCTCTTACAAGCTCTGTTATTCCAGTTTATACTTTTCAATAGCATATACTCATTTTGTTCGGGGGCATATTCTAGCTCGAGGCCATAGTTGTTCATCATACTGGTTTGCTTTATTTTATTGTTAATTCCTAATACTAATTATTATATTTATCAGTTTGTGCCAAGTGAAATCATATATCCTTAAGACCACTTATAAGTTTAATTGTTATCCAAATTTAAGGGTAAATAGTTTGGTGCCCACCGTGGGGCGTGGGATAATAGTGACTACCTGGTACAATTTTCGTAACACACACTATTTTATGCTTGTTCTTTGAAGTGTCTTTGTTTCTAAGATTAACATGTCAAACTCTCATGTAGTGCCCACACACAGACAATGGCCTTGGTATTCATGGCGACTGAGATAAAGGCATAAAAATAAGAAAGAATATATAGAATTAGAATCGGTTTTTTAGCATTTAACCCCCTTTTCTGTTATGGATTTCGTTGTTCAAAAAATGATTTGTAGAGAAGAGAGAGATTTTGTTTACGGATTTTTGAGTAGAATACGATTGTGAAGTGTATAAGAAAAGAAGGTTTGAATGAAAATATAGTTGCCCCAGGAAACGAAGTACCTCCAGTCAACCCTGATGGAGCTCCGGCCGTGGACTCGATCAATGTCAGCTCCCATATTGCCATTAATAAAAATTTGGGCGTCGATCTTGAAAGTAACGTCCGTAGAGATGTTCGAACAATCGATCAGAACGCACATAGTGGTGAAGAAGGTGGAATTAGACTTCAGGTGATATTCAAAATATTGCAGACTCAACAAGTTGCAATAGCACAACACCAAAATCAGAATCGTGCACCAAGCAGGATCGAGCCCGAGCCATCACAAGAAGTTGTTCATAGACCTGAATCGGTGCCAAGACGTCAAACAAACAAAAATCGAAGACTAATCCCGCTATCATAAAATGCTCGAGGAACTGACAAAGTGAATCGAGACAGAGGAAAAGAAGATCGAGGAAAATAATAAGAAGGTGGAAACTTATAAATCCAGGGTCGATCAAATGCCGGGGGCACCACCGGTATTGAAAGGACTTGATTCCAAAAAGTTTGTCCAAAAACCTTTCCCCCCGAGTGCGGCTCTGAAGCCAATCCCAAAGAAGTTTCGTATGCCCGAGATTCCGAAGTATAATAGGATGACAGATCCAAATGAACATGTCACCTTTTATATATGTGCCATTAAGGGAAATGACTTGGAAGATGACGAGATTGAATCCGTGTTGCTGAAGAAATTTGGTAAAACTCTATCAAAGGGTGCCATGATATGGTACCATAATTTACCACATAATTCTATTGATTCATTTCTATGCTTGTAGATTCTTTTGTAAAAGCGCATGCTGGAGTCAATAAGGTTGCAACTAGAAAGTCGGACCGATTCAAGGTAAGGCAAAAAGACAACGAGATGCTTAGGGAATTCGTATCTCGATTTCAAATCGAACCGGATGGATTCGCCACTGGTCACCGACGGTTGGGATGTTCAAGCCTTCACTTAAGATCTGAATGAATGGAGTTCCATAGCTTCACAATAATTAAAGCAGAATTTGATCGAATATCCAGTCGTCAGTTGGGCTGATGTACATAACCGATATCACTCTAAGACTAGGGTCGAAGGTGATCAACTAGGGGCTTCAATTGGTTCAGTTTATCCCAACAGGCTTGTGGATAGAGTTAAAAGGGATGTCGATTGGGAACCATGATCGAACGAAGACTGATATCAGCCATACGGGAGAGATCAAAGAAATAGCGGCCCTGAACACGACCCCATTCTGAACGATAGAAGGAATGATCGGGGACAAAGCTCCCGAGGGCTTATGAGAAAGAGTTGTCTCGATAGGGATGTCGGGTCCAAAGAAGCACCTCGATTATCAGAATATGACTTCAGCATAGATGCTCCCGTCATAGTATCGCCCATTGGGCATATCAAAGATACCAGGTGGCCTCGACCTCTACCGACCGATCCGGCCCAGGGAAACCCTAACCAAAATAGAAGATTGTAGACAGCTAAGGGAGGAAGTACCCGGTTGTTCAACGAGGGGAACCTTCGAGAATTCTTAAGTGATCGGCCCAAGAACCACTTCAAAAATAGAGTTTCAAACAGACAAAACGAGCAAGAAGAGCCACAACACGTGATTTAAATGATCGTTGCAGGGGTCGATATTCCTCAAGGACCTGTATTCAAATACACCAAGGTGACAATCACAAGAGAAAAAGGGACTCGGGACTACTTATCGGAAGAGACCTTGTCTTTCAATGACGAGGATGCAGAAGGGATCGAACAACCTCACAATGACACACTGGTAATATCTATCCTCACAAGTTAAATATGTGTCGATTGATCCAAGTAGCTCGGACAACATTATTCAATCAAGGGTCGTAGAGCAACTCGGCCTACAAAGGTCAAATTGTGCCCATATTTCGAGTACTTAACTGCTTCAACATGTCTAGTGAAACGACCAAAGGGAAAATAATTTTGCCAGTAAATTTGGCTGGGACCATCCAAGAAACAAAGTTCCATGTGATCGAGGGTGACATGAGGTACAACACACTTTCTGCTCAGAAGTCATTGGATCCATAACATGAGGGCAATGCCCTCGACACTTCATCAAGTCCTGAAGTTCCCAACATTAGAAGGAGTCAAAATAGTGTACGGTGAACAACCCATCGCAAAAGAAATATTTGCAATCGACTGAGTGATACTGGTATCGGCACTTTCATTAACAAAGGGATCAGAGTCAAAGGGAAAGCGGGAAGTCAAATAAACTACAGTCACCAGCCTCAGCTCAACTGAAGGAGCAGGAAACTTTCAAGGAGGACGACTACATGACACCCCGATCCTTCATATTCTCGATAATTCTGATGTAACAAAGTCAACAGTCAAAGAGACAGAACAAATCATACTGATCAAGCATCTGCTTGAGCAAAAGGTATACCCGGATAGGGGGTTAACTCCTGAGCTCAAGAAACAACTTATTTAATTCCTTTTAGATAACATGGATTGTTTTGCTTGGTCCCATATCGATCTGACAGGGATCCCACCAGAGATCACTACCCATCGACTAAGCTTGGACCCGAAGCTTCGTCTAGTAAAGCAAAAGAGAAGGCCCCAGTCCGAGGTTAAGCATGCATTAATCAAGGATGGGGTAACTAAACTTCTCAAAATAGGGTCCAGTCGGGAAATAAAATACCCCGAATGGTTAGGAAACGTACTGGTAGCCCCTAACAAGGGAAATAAACTTAGAATGTGCATAGACTAAAAGGACTTGAACAAGGCCTGCCCTAAGGATTCTTTTCCTTTACCAAAACATTGATCGCATGATCGATGCCACAGCCAGCCACGGGATTCTCAATTTTTTCGATGCCTACTCCCGATACAATCAAATATGGATGAACTCGAAGGATCAGGAAAAGACTTCATTTATCACTAAATACGACACCTATTGTTATAATGTAATGTCGTTCGGACTAAAAAAATGTTGGTGCAATTTATCAATGCCTAGTAAATCGAATGTTCGCAGAACAAAAAGAGAAATCTATGGAAGTTTATATTAGTGACATGCTAGTTAAGTCCCTGCGAGCAGATGACCATTTGAAATATTTGCAGGAGACTTTCGATATACTAAGGAAGAACAATATGAAACTCAACCCAGAAAAATATGCATTCGGGGTTAGCTCGGGAAAGTTTCTCGGCTTCATGGTGTCCAATTGGGGGATCGAGATCAACCCCGATAAAATCAAAGATATCGAGGATATTAAAGTCGTAGATAATGTAAAGGCTGTGCAGAGGCTGACTGGGCACATAGCCGTCCTAGGGCGAGTCATCTCGAGGTCCTCAGATAGAAATCACCAGTTCTTCTCACGGCTTAAGAAGAAGAGCAATTTTGCATGGACCCCGGAATGACAACAAGCCTTAGAATAATTAAAACGATACATGTCAAGCCCACCACTGCTTCATACCCCAAAAGCGGACGAGCAACTCTATTTATACTTGGCAGTCTAAAAAATAGCGGTAAATGAAGAGCAAGGTACGCAATTTCATATTTACTATGTCTGTCAGACCTTAGGTGAGGCCAATATCCGATACCCATACTTAGAAAAATTAGTTCTTGCTTTAATAAGCGCCTATAGGAAATTAAAACCATAATTCCAATGTCACAGATTTATGTCGTAACTACCTATCCCTTCACAATATTTTGCACAAACCCAAATCTCAGGTTGAATAGCTAAATGGGCCGCCGAGATCAACGAGTATGATATCGAGTATCAATCCCGAACGGCCATTAAGTACCAAATCTTGGCAGACTTCATGGCCGACTACACACCAGCCCTCGTACCCGAGGTCGAAAAGGAATTATTATGAAAATTGGGTACATCGCCGAGGGTGTGGACCCTCTTCACATGCGGCACTTTGAACGTGAAAGGGTTAGGGCTGAGCATTGTTTTGCAGCTGCCCATGGGTAACATAATTAGACAATCTATCAAAACTTTGAATTTAACTAACAATGAGGCCGAGTATGATCCATGATTGCAGGTCTCGAGCTGGCTAAAATTTTTGGAGCACAGGTCATCGATGCCAAATGTGACTCCCTACTTGTAGTAAACCAAGTGAACAGAACTTTCGAAGTCCGAGAAGATCGAATGCAAAGATACTTGGACAAGCTACAGGTAACTTTACATCGATTTAAAGAATGGACCTTACAACACACCTCGAGAACTGAACAACAAAGCTGATTCCCTTGCAAACTTGGGGTCATCGGTCCATTGAATACCTAAAAACGGTAGGCTCCCATTGGATCCAAAGGAGTCAAGGACTCTACGCACAAAGGTAGCATGGTTCACTTTGGCTGAGGTGGAAAGCTATTCAGGAGGATGTTAAATGGACTATTGGCGATATGTTTGGGATTAGGAGACGCCGACTACGTCCCACGAATGATTCACGAAGGCACTTGTAGGAACCACTCCGGAGCCGAATCACTGGTTCACAAAGTTATCAGAGCAGGGTACTGTTGGGCTGATATAGAAAAGGATACAAAAGAGTTCGTCCGAAAGTGCGACAAATGTCAAAGGTTTGCACCGATGATTTATCACCATGTAGAGCAGTTCGACTCGGTCATATCCCCATAGTCGTTCATGAGATGGGTAATGGACATCGTCATCCCTTTACCATCGGCCCCAGGTAAAGCTTAGTTTAATTTATTTATGATTGATTATTTTTCTAAGTGGGTTGAAGCATAGACTTTCGACAAAGTCAGAGAAAAAGAAGTCATAGACTTCATTTGGGACCACATTATAAGTCGATTCGGGATCCCGCTGAGATTGTATCTGACAACGGAAAGCAATTCATTGGAAGAAAAGTGACTAAATTTCTTGAGGATCACAAGATTAAAAGGATTTTATCAATGCCATACCATCCCAGCGAGAACGGAAAAAAGGAATCGACCAACAAACCCATTATTCAAAATCTTATGAAAAGACTGATCGACGCTAAGGGAAAATGGAGAGAGATATTGTCCGAGGTTCTTTGGGCGTACCGTACAACATCAAAATCTAGCATGGGGGCAACATCATTCTCTTTGGTCTACGGTGCCAAAACTTTCGATATGCAACAGAAGAATCGAATAACGAGCCCATGGATACAAGCCTAGAATTGTTGGATAAAAGATGTGAGGCCCTCCTCGTTTGATTGGCCGCATAAAAACAACGGATAGAAAGGTACTACAACTGAAGATTCAATCTTTGACACTTTAAAATTAGTGACTTTGTGCAAAGAAAAGTCACCCTCAACAATCAAAACCCGAATGAAGGAAAACTAGGTCCAAATTGGGAGGGACCATATAAGGTCCTCAATATCATTGGAAAGGGATCCTACAAGCTCATCACGATGAACGACATACAATTGCCAAACAATTGGAATGTATCACTCCTAAAGATATACTACTGCTAAGGTACGATCTTCTCCATTTTTATTTATCTTTTAAACTAACCAATTGTAGGTGATTGATCGAGGACGGCGATGGATTCTTCAATACTAAGTCTTTAGGTCTGAAAGCACGCGTTGCTCTCTTTTTCCCTTAGACTGTATTTTGTCCCAAATGGGATTTTCCAACGAGGTTTTTAACGAGGCAACCATTGATCGTGCTAACTTAGAACAATTCAATACTATCCGAGGCTTCTTTACAATCAACCTTGAATACTGGGGGGCTTACCCTTGAATGTCAACTTTGTGCAAGGAAATTACTTCATAGCAGCGGGATCTCGATGGGTAAATTTTGTAAGGTCCAAACGGTCGAATGAACCATGCCCATATAGGTTACTCGATCCTTAACATCAAACATGTACGCATGTATAATCATCTATTGAAAGAAGTGTTTTTCCTTGCCGGTATCTCATGGATTAGAAAAATTTTCTACTTTACGATTTCACACTCATGATCTATTTTATAAAAAGGATTAAAGGCCGATCACATATGAAGTTCGAACAATTAAACACATACTCGGGGAATGTCGTCCGAAAAATAGACGAGATTGAATTACTAAAACCTCAAGATCATAAGACCTTAAAAAAGCAACCCTTGATTTCTATAGGCTACGACCATCCCACTCGGGGACTGACGCTTCGAACAAGATCGAAGTGTAACGGTAAAAATTAGCCCAAGCGGAAAGTCCCAAAAAGGCTATGGCCAAATTAACATAGCTCAAAGACATTCGAATCCCATAACAAAACAGGCCTTTGAATTTTTTCACAACCGATTCTAAAAGGCTACCCTCAGTAGAATCCTAATACTTAAGATATTTTCAAAAAAAAAGCGTCGATAATTATCGAACTCCGACAATGCCTTAACCCATAAAGGCATTAAAATCAAGGTTTTGCTCGAACCCTCGAACAAAACTTCATTATTTCATGCTAAGGCGTTACAACCTTTGTGAACATGAATGGCAGATCAAAGGAAAAAATTCTTGAAAGACAAAAAGGGGTATAAATCCTTATAAATATTAAAATGATCATTCTACAAAGGTTAGATCGGCCAAATACAAAGCCTAAGGGCTATTCTCAATTCGAGTTTGAAATATCACTCTTACTTGACTACTAAGCTTAAGGGCTACTGCAACTCGAGTTCGAATAAATTCTTACTCAGGGACTGTTCTTCAAGCCTAAGGGCCACCTGATTTCGAGTTCAAGATAACATTCTCACTCGAATATCAAACTCACAGGTTACCTTGTTTTGAGTCCAAATAAAGGATCTCACTCAGCTCTGATTTATCGGAAACTGCCTCGGGTCAAGTTCGAATGTCCGACCTGGGACCGTTGAATACAACCATATAACTTTGTACTAAGGTACTTTGCCACTTGCATAAATAACTAAAGGACAATGGATTCGGGAACCATGGAAACGAAAAAGTTTTTATATATCAAAGTTTTTCTTACAATGCCACATGGCCCGATAAAAAATTCTTTACAAAGGCCGATCAACTTCAAAGCAAAAGCAAAAATTACTAGTCCTAAGCAGCAAAGTCATTACCAGAGGAAGCTTCTTCACCCTCAGAGTCTTCTCCACCAAATCCACTCACATTCTCAGAATCCTCGTCGAGAAATGCTAGCTTTCGAGCCTTTTCTTTCTCAGCCTTGGTGATCTCGTGTTCGGCAGATATGTCAAAACTTTGGGCAATGACCCTCTCGAGAGCCTCCCTTAGGGCCTGCCACTTCGAATGATCCACCATGCACTTGGCCTGCTCAAGGGTGGCTTCGGCATCGACTTTGTATTGAGTCACAGTAGCTTGGGCCATTGTATTTACCACGACCGCTTTAGATCTGGCAACCTCGAGCTCTTTAGTCAAACTGACTAAATTATACTCGAGCTCCTTGACTTTCTTAGCTTGAATCAAGGCATTCTTGATACTCTCAAATTACACTTTGATTAAATAGTGTAATGTGGTCAGTGTCACATATAGTAACCCAATAATATTGGGGTCGAATCCCATAGGGAATAGGTGTAAAAAGGTTATTCGAGTAGTGTGCTACTTGACTTAGGTCGTAATTCTATTCCGTTAACGTAACAAGAGAATGATATTATTATGAATTAAAGAGATAACTAATTGTAACTTTTAGAATGTAAATGATTTGATTAAGGAAACCAATGTTGCATCCCCGTCAATGGAATGTAATCCTATCGGTGTTAATATGATATATTTCTAATGAAAAGTCCTTTATTATGCAAATAATTTTTAAATGACCACCCATTATTTTCCAATAGTTGAGTAGTATTTTTCCTTTATAATTTTTCCAAATATAAAAGAGTTGCAATTTAAGTACAACCAATTTATGCCAAGTAGAATCCATTTATTCCTAAGCGATTCTACTAAATAAGATGTGAAGTCTTGAGTTCTTGATATTCAATTCTACCAAACCCTAACTCACTTTTCCAAGTAAAGAAAGAGGGATAGAATAGATTAGTATTTGCAACCACCAACCATAAATAAAGAACAAGAATTGAATAAATATCAACCAACAATTATATA
>MU786577.1:206051-225483 GCA_026770625.1 Nicotiana glauca | reverse complement strand
ATATATATATATATATATATATATATATATATATATATATATATATATATATTCAGTGTTAAATACCCACTAACATTACACCTATCAAGGGTCCACAACTTTAGTCTTTAGAACTAGCTACTCATACTAAAATACAAGAATAAAGTATTTAATAAATTCATAAAGCTTACAAAAGTGCAAGATTCCTTCCTCACCACCCTCCAAATAAATGAAGTATTCAATGCTCTCTAAGTAGGACTTTATTTAAGACTTGAATGACCCATAAAAACCCTAGTTATTCTCTTTATAGTGGACCAAAAGTCGTAGTCAAAATTGGACAAAAATTTCCCTTCAGATAGCTTATGCGATCACATAATGGTCGCAGACCAGTTATGCGGTCCGCATATTAAGCATTCCACCACAGACTTGCTGAGTTCCAGAACTTGCTTCGGTCGCATAATAGTTATGCGGTCCGCATGTGTGTTATGCGACCACATATTCCATCGCATATCATGCTGAGAATTATCTTCTATTGGAGTTATGCAACCATTATGCGGCTCGCATAGGTGTTATGCGATCGCATAATGGACTGCATATTTTCTTCTTCATTTGGCCAAAAGACTGTCTCTGTTTGCGATCACCATGTCAGTTATACGGTCCGTATGTGAATTATGCGACCTCATACTTACAGCATATCCGTATTTTTGTGACTTTTTGACTTCTTTTCCATGTTTTCGGGTCTTCAAGCTCATGCACTACAAAACAACCAATCTTGATCAGAATTAGCTAAAAATGCATTAAAAGACAAGTTAAAATCTAAGTAATTGGTATCAATTGTGACGAAATTCTACGGCACATCAATTCTCTCTTGCATATCGACGCTATGAATTGGCCGAATCCAGATCTACTTGAATGGTTTCCTTTTGTTCATCCAAAATATCCATACATCCCTTGAACTGTTCGGTTTCAGCTCACACTTTATCTATTTGCCCTTGGAGACCCTTGATCTGTTCGAGCCTCTATCGAACCTGTAGAATGGTATTGTTAGTTATTATCTCCGACTAGTCCTCACTATCATGAAGAACTCAGAATACCTACTCGGCCATCTCAGTATGTACATCTCGAGCCTCCACCAGGTCCACCTGAATCTTCCCACTAAGAAGCTTGTGAGTATTGAATTTCTCAATAAGGCCCTAGACCTCGGCCTTGCGTTCCTCTTGGATTCGATGAAAGACCTCGTGATGCAACACCAAAGCCTACAAAAAGGAAGAAATGCTAGAGATATCTATAAATTCAAAGTCGTAAAAAGATAGTGGTCCTTGAACTTACCCGATTCAGAGCATGTCGGGCCTCGTTGAACAAGCAGGAAACTTCCACTACATCCATTTGGCTTGTTCCTCTTCAGTGACCAAGTATCAAAGATAGCTAGCCACCCCTACAGGGGAAGAGAAAACTTGAGCATCCTCCGAGATTGATATGATAAGAGGCCGTTTACGATCAAGATTGATGTTGGGAGTCGGGAATTGGTTGGTTAGTTTATAGCTCGAGGAATCCTCATCCGAGATCTTCCTCGGTATGTCTAAGTCACCTAGACCAGTGACATCTTCCACTTCAGCAAAATAGCCACCTAAAAGATCTTCTACTCGGTGTACCTCTTCACCGGGGCGAACCTCCATCGCCTGAGCGTCCTTGATTGTCGTATTAGAGAACGAAGGCAATAAGGACAAATCTCCAATATTCATTGCCCCAAGTGAATCTTTTGGGGCTCTGCCTTCGTCAGGGGAAGCATCAGGTGTGGTTTCTATATCGACCTCGACCGCCTCCTTGTTAGCCTCCCCACCTCGAGGTGAGGCATTTTTGACTCTTTCTTGCTCAAGATTATTAGGCCGGGGCAAAGTAGCTTCGGCTCTCGCCTGACCAATTATTATTTGAACCTCGGTGTCTGTTCTCACACGAGGCACCAATCTAGATTTTTCTTCTTCGTCTTTAGTCTCGTCCATCATCTGTTGGACGGACTCCAGAGATACATGAATGATATTCCCCTTAGGCTTACAGGGCCTCCTTGCCGGCCTATTCTTTTTCGAGCCTAGGGAAATCAGAGCCTCACTTATTTTCTTCTTTTTGCCCTACTTTGGGGCAGATGGAGAAAGGAGTGCCTCTTCTTCAGCAGAGGGGGGCCTCATTGACACGTCCTTACCGAGGCCTACAAAATGAAAAAGATGAGTAAGTACAATAACAAATCCGAATGGAAACTTTTCTAAAGAAAGATAATTACCGAGGTTACGGGCCTCCCATTGGCCCTTTGACAACTCCATCCAAGCACGCTTGGAATAATTGTTTTATGACACCAATCCCTCAACCCATTTCCTTAGGTCGGTGATCACTTCCGACACAAGGGCCACATCTACAACACAAAATTTTAGAATGGCAAAATGAATATTCAAAGGTAGAGCAATACTTACGTTTCATGTTCCACTTTTTAAGGAATGTCATGTCTTTGGAAGGAATTAGATCCGAGGTCGTTATTCAAAACAATTTGCCCATCCAACCTCGATCTCGGGTTTCATCTATGCTCGAGAATGAGGGTTTAGTAGCTCGGCGTTGGATCTTGATCATGCCTCCATGATAAACCCAACGGGCGTAGAGGCGCATGGGGTGATCGAGGGTAAAAGGATGCCCCTCCATCTTGCTTACAAAGAATCGGAGGAGGATCACGATCCTTCAGAATAATGGATGGATTTGACCTAGAGTGACATCGTATCTCTTGCAAAAGGCAACGATGAAAGGGGTCCAACGGGCTTATCGTGAAAGGGTAGGTGTAGATGCTCAAATGACTCTCTACATGAGTTGTGATGGATTCCTCGGAGATAGGCACTATCACATCCTTGCCTATCCAGTTGCACTCCTTTTTCACCTTCTCGAGGAGGCCTTTTTTAATCGCACACATGTACCTCGTCATTGGTTCACATCGACCCGGTGTCAGGGGTGTATTCTCCACCTTGAAATCAGCAGCGCTGGCATACTTCGTCGGAATGGAGTCTCCGAGGGGATGTTCTATCGAGGCTACGACGCCGACAGACTTTCATGAAGAAGCAGTTTCCTTGTGCGGAACGATTTTTGAAGTTTTAGCCATTCTTATATGTAGATAAAAATGAAACGGAGGAGGAGGAATATTTAGTGTTTTGCAATGAAACGAGTAAGGAAATCCCAAGAATTAGAAACAAAAAGATCTGAGAAAAGTGAAGAACCGAGAAAGTTAGAATGAGAAAGAGTTGAAGGTAAAGTTTGAAGGATGAAGAAAGATGCATTTATAGGTTGAAGACGACGGTTCAGTGATAGTGGTGGCCGACTATTGACCGACAAGCATTAAATGCCTAGAGAACTGAACCGACGGGACGTTTCAGTCACCTCTACCGCTTACGTCACGATGCTTACATCATGATAAATCGAGGGTAAGTTTGAAGATTCAATTCGTTTTTTGTCATTGCATTCCAAACAATGAGGGGATTATATGTATATGGTCAAAATTGGGCTTGTCTAATTTTGTACAACTAACCGAGATCGGGACGGAAAATCAAGGCCTTACCTTAGTTATACCAGAATATGGTACGGAGATGGATTAGTAAACTCGTGCATCAATAGACGATCAAGATCGAGGCCATCCGTGATCGAGACCGAAGTGAGAAAGAGATTGAGCAAGATCGAAAGAGGCCTGCCACGTCAAATAATAGAAAGCCGAGATATCAGTGATAAGGGCGAGGATCGTGGCGAAAATCTCGGCACGTATCGAGTCAGGATCGGAGTTAGCCTATCATGGTATCTACTTATGTAATTAGAATTGTACCATAAAATAGAATTCTTCTACTATATAAAGAGGGTATTAACCATTTTGTATTCATCTGACATCCGCGCATAACAAAGGAATATATCAAATTTTCTCTTGCAAGCTCTGTTATTCTAGTTCATACTTTTCAATAGCATACTCATTTGATTCAAGGGAATTCTAGATCGAGGCCCATAGTTGTTCATCACATTGGCTTGCTTTATTTTATTTTTAATTCCTAGCATTAGTTCTTATATTTATCAGTTTGTACCAAGTGAAGTCACATATCCTTAAAACCGCTTATAAGTTTAATTGTTATCCGAATTTAAGGGTAAATAATGTGTTAGGAGTCTGTTAATATTTTCAAATTTTACACTAGCAAAAAATATATAATACATTTAATGCTAGAGAAACAATTATTAATATCGTCGACATTTTTGATAATATTAAAACTAGACGGGCCTAAATAGAATGGTATTATTCTGGTAAAAATGACACCAGATAGCGATTCTAAAGGTATATTGCTTATGAATTAGCCCGTACGACTTTTAGTTTTTCGTTTTAATTTTTTAGGACAAAAATGTCTTGAATTGTCCTGAAGTTAAGATTTTTAGTTTAAAATTTCAAGGCTAATCTCTAATTAGTATCCTTAAGAATGGCTATATGTGCACTCACCCATATTATTTGTGATGATTCGTATAGCTTACTAGACTTGTTTGAGATTGAGATGTAGTTGTTGTAGATTATTAGTAGGGAAAAGGGTAAAAAATACCCATATACTATGCGAAAAGGATCATTTATACCTTCCGCTATACTTTTGGTCCACCCTTACCCCTAACGTTACAAAAATGGTACAAAAATACTCCACCTCCATTAGTGCCCTCCATCATAGCCACCATCATCCCCCTGGATTGACATTTGGCTGAGGTGGACACTACGTGACATGCCATCTCACCATTCTAACTCCATTTTACCCCTCCCTCCATATTGTCTTCTTCCACCACTACCTCCCATTCACCCAACCATCACCCAAAAATAAAATATTTAAATAAAAAAAGTAAGATTTGTTGGTTACTCATTTATACTGATTCTTAGAGGCATTTGATTTTTCATGCCAAATTATACTAATTTGTGCCAGAAATTCTTCTTGTTTTCGGGGGCGAATTTGACTTTTCATTCTGCCCGTGATTCATAGTTATTCAGTATGCTGAAGCTGTAGGTACACTGATACTATGATTTTGCTTTTTATCCATGCTTTGGTTGTGACTATAGCCAAATATGAAAGGTTTTAGCTTTTTACTATTTAGGATTTGCATTCAATTATTCTATGGTAATAAATGAAACTTTTTGTAATAGTCGGATCTAGTTCTAGTTTAATGGTTTTTAATGTGGTATTTCAATATAATTTTGCTAATAGCTGTTAGATTTCGCCTAATAGAGTAAGAGATCTGGTGGCTTTTTTTTTTTTTTTTAAATTTTCCTTCAATATGATAGATGCCAAATGTTCAAAATTAATGTGAGATTCAGCAATTTAGAAAAGAGATGTGACAGCAAATGGAACTATGGAAATAATGTAGTGGTCTTTGTGATTTCTCTTTGAATTCAAAAAGAGAAAAAGAAAAATGTGGCAGTGATGTTTGGGTGAAGGAGGAGATGGTGGTGGAAGAAGAAGAAGAAACTGGGGGATAAGGTAAAATGGGATTGCGACGGTGACGTGGCATGCTATATGGCATCAACCTCAGTGAAATATCAGTCCGCATGAGATGATTGTGGCCATGGTGGAGGGCCTTAACGGAGAAGGGGAATTTTTGCACTACTTTTATAATATCGGCGGTAAGGATGGACCAAAAGTATAACCGAAGACATAAATGATCATTTTCTCATAGTAAAAGAATATTTTTGACCTTAATCATACTTTCTTATAAATATGTGAAAGTACATGAAATATATTCTTTATCCGGTGTCAATGGATCTTGTATTTCTAAAATCAGGTAGGGAGAATCTAATGAAAAGACTCTTTTCTGTTTTGCAAAAACTTTTATAGAAACCCAATTAAAAAGGCTAAAATTGTCCCTCTACTTTGAATAAATAGCCACGTTTATACCCGTTTTTACTTTTCGTCTAAAATTGTCCCTACCGTTATCATAGTAAGTAAAATTATCCCTAACCCTAACAGATGTCCAACGTGGCACTTGGGACCTATAATAATTTGCCACTAAGCAAATATGAACCCATTTTTAAAAACTCGTCCGACCTATTGGATTACACTAGAACACATTAATTAGTCTTGTTCTTCATAGAGAAAAATACTAAATATAAGATGACGACACTGGTGTAACTTATATTTTCTTTTGTTTTTTCAGTTCTTGTTTCTAATTAACTGTGATTGATTTGCTATTTTTATCATAAAAACTTCTCAAGATAACGGGAAACTAATACTCTAAAAAGAGACCCAGTTTGTTCTCTCCAATTTTTCTTAAACCCTAAACAATGGTGATTTTGAGATTTTCTCCGCACAAACTAACGAAACAACAGTGAAACTTCAAGGTTGAGCTCAATCAAACGAGTCCTAAAATAAGTTCGCAAAGAATCGTTAACGTTTTTCATATTTGGATTTTGAAATTTCAAACCTCAAGCTTCATTCGTGGTGGTTCAACAATGGTAAAATTAATTTTAAACCCCAAGCTTAGGTGGTATTGAAATCTTAGAGTAAACTAACTTCAATAGAGCCAATTTCTCTAGATTGCCTATTGTTTTTAGAATTGAACACTTCGATGAGTTATAAGAAAGACAAGTTTGTTCAAAGATTTCAACTTTGATGGATTATGACAAAGAAATTCTGGAGGAGGAAGAAGGGTAGTGTGGTGGTTGTCGTGGCAGAGGCCGCCGGAGACTTTATCTCCATGTCCTATTGAGAAATAAAGTCTTATTCCATTTAAAATCAAAGGGAATCCCCTAAAATTTACTAGTACAAATAGTAATCAGATTGGTTTTTCAAAAATTGCACTGATAAAACAAGAGATACTTACTCTCAAGAAGTAAATTTTTTCACATATCATTCCAAACGATCTATTTTCTGTCATAAATTGGTGAAAGAAGGTGGTGCACTGGTGAAGCGGTGGCTGTTTTGATGAAGGTGAAGGCGGCGGGAGTTCTAATCTTCAACTCTTCACAAGAAGAGGGTAAACGAAAAGGATGGGGTCAAAGAAATGGGCATGGGTCAAAAATATGGGCATGGGTCTCCACAATCCGGGTTGATATTTGTCCAGTTGGCACATTAAATGAGGGGTCCTACTGCTACGTTGGAAATCTATTAGGGTTAGGATCGATTTTGTATACTTTATTAATGGTAGGCATATATTTGGACCGAAAGTAGAAATAGGTATAAACGTGATTAATTTTTGATAGTATAGAGACAATTTTGACCTTTTTACCTTTCTAAAATCAGATAGGGAGACTCTAATGAAAAGACTCTTTTCTGTTTTGCAAAACTTTTATGGAAACCCAATTAAATCTCAACGATACAGCTTAGCATAAATAAGTTACTTTATTAGCGATTTATGTTTATTGATACTATCAAATCTCATTTATGAAGGTTCACTTTTTGCTAATTAGTAAGTTTATGAATTTCACACCTTTTAGATTGAGAAGTCAAATTGAGATTAGCTAAAAAGGAAAAAAAGTTATTAATCTTTTTAAAACGTTTGATTTGTCACATAATAGTACACTTCTTGATCACATTAGTAGTAACTACTTTAAATCTCTACCTATTTATATCCTTGATAATTTTAATTTAATATTTAAAGTGAACATAAATAAGAATAAAAATTGCGCATGTTTTTTATTATGAGAAAAAAAGAGGAAATCGCTCGAATATATGTGGAAATAACTTAAGACTTTGTTGAAGATCCCTTTTAATTTTACTTTAATTTTCCTTCTATTCCTTTTTTTTTTTGGGCTTGTAATCAGATTCAGAAAAATCTCAAGTACATAAATCTGATTTGGCAACAAATATAAATTAAGTAAAAATTTTAAGTGGGTATACTAAGAAAATCTCCAACTAGTATAAATACTCATTCTTGTTAAGGTTATTTTTATTCTTGAATATAATAATTCCCCTGTCTCACTCTCAAATGTTCTAAAGAAACAGAAAAAGAAAAGCAAAAAAATAGTGCCATAAAAAGAGCAAATTAGAAAGCGGCGCCACCTTTTGATTTTTGAGTTCTCAAATTCGCCCAACAATGGGAGCTCCTCCTCCTGTTTCTACTTGGATTCCTGAAGACGACCGTTTGCTTATTAACGCCGTTAAGGTACAACCAAAATATACTTATTTTCCTTTTTTTCCTCTACTTGTTTTTCTGAATGTATACTTTTCTGTGTTGTTTCTTTAAACTGTGCACATTTTGTTTACATGAATTTGCTTTTGTTTCATTTAAAATTTAATTTTTGTGATTTTTAACTGTATCAAATGTTTTGAACTTCATTTTTTTTTTCAATTATGTACTGTTTTGTGCTTTTCTGGATAAATGAAGACGAAACTGGATTCATTAAGAAAGAGATAACTTTGCATGAGTTTTTACTTTATAAAAGTTGGTTAAATGTGTAATAGAAATACAGTTTGTGTTAAGTTCTAGAGTAATAAACAGCGTTGGTTGCTATTTAAGAGTTCAATGTAAATTAAGAATACGCGTATTGCTACTAAATGTATTAGATTATTTAAATGAAATTCTTTTTAAAACTATTATTTAATTGTATAGTTAATCATTTCTTACTTATAGTATGTCTTATTTGTTTCTAATAGTATTTGTTGTAAGTTATAAGAAGGTTTTTAAAATAAAAGTTTCAATATTAAATTTATTGTGGAATTTAGAACAGTGTTTTGATTGACCAGTTTATGGAGGAACTGAGGAATGAAGAAGGACATGTTAACTTGTAATAGCTTCTGAATTTTGTGTAAACGAAAACGTAGAATAGATCGTTATTGCTTCACCAAAATGAAGCCCATAGTAGAAGCATTTCAGAAGCTTTAAGGTGAAAACTTTAGTAAGCTGATAATTTGTTCAATTGGCATGTTAGAGATGCTTATACTTAAGTATCTGTCACAGTTAATACTAGTGCTAGCCCGAACAAGATCATATTTTCTTACTTTTCATTGAAAGGTGCTGGGGTTTAATTTGATAGGCCTAGTAATCCTTTAACTAAGTTGTGAAAAGCAAAGATGGAACAACTATACGATCTATGTTCTGTTCTTATATTTACTTGTCCTCAATTGATGATAGAGTTTTCGCATCCTTTTTTCCCAGGCTGGTGCTTCTTTTGAATCACTTTCCAAAGGTGCAGTTCAACTTTCCCGGAGATTTACTGTTCAAGAATTGCAAGATCGTTGGCATGCTCTTCTATGTGATCCAGTTGTTTCTTCTGAAGCATCATCTCTCAAGATGGAGTTTGAGCATTCTGCTCCGACAACAAAATCTGACTCTAATAGATTTGAGCAGGCAAAAGAAAGTAAAAAGTGTCTTCCTGAGAAGAGAAAAGCTGAGAGCATCAGCTCATGTTACTGCCCTATGCATAAGAGAATCGCTAACGACACATTTGACTCCGCGGATGCGGATTATCTTGGTGGAGCTGGAAATAATGACAATCCTCAGTCCATGGATTGCATGTTTGTAGATTCACTGATAGATAATTTTCGTAATCAACAGTCTAATTTTAATATCATACCTAATAACGTTCTGGAACATGGAGCTGGGCATTCCATTTATGCTAGTGACTATGTAACTGCTCCTTCAGCTTTACCCATTGGGAGAAATCATAACGGAGATGTTTCCCTTGGCAGCTTTAGCTTTCAGGATTTCCCCAATGGAATTGAAGGAACTCTTCCCCCTGCTGAGAATCGCGAGATGATCGCCGCTGTTGGGGAGTTGTCTCAACCAAATGAAGTGCCAGTTAGCGAATTACTTGAAGCAGAGGATTTAGAACCTATACTGCTAGATATGGCAGGTCAATTTGATGATGATGTGAGAAATACTTCTTCTGGATATGACAGCCAGGTCTTCACTGCCGCATTTCCTGACAGTGCCTTGTCATTTCAACTGCCAGATTTTACAATTGCAGGCACTTCTGTCCCAACTCTGCCGGATTTTGAACATGCCGAGAAAGAACTGAGCATTGAAAATACATTAGTAGTTCCAGTTCGCGGTGGGGCAAATAAAATGGACACATCAGGATATAGTATTGTGACTCTTGTCGACTCATCATCCAACTTGGAAGACCAAATCTCGTGTGATATCTTGAGAAATTCATCCCTTAGTACTGATGACTACTTTGTTGAGCTATCAAATTTTTTGTTCAACTCTAAAGATGATGAAGAGCCGCTTTTCGTGGGCCCTGATGGAAATGAGATGATTGATGAGTCTTATTTTGATGATTTCAGCTCATTCTTGTTGGATACTCTTGATGACACTGATAATGGTGTATCGGAAATTTCAAAAGCTCCAGATCAGCAGCTTCCCGTCCTTGACGGTGCTCGTCCCGGAGAGTTAAGTGACAAGCGTGTGAATCATTATGGTGATAAGCCTCTTATTTGCAGTTCAGAGGTTCAAATGATATCTTCTGCATTGTCTGTCAATCCTGCTTTTCCTGAAATGCGTGATGGAGTTATCTGTTGCACGTTAAACACTGAGGTCCCAGAGATTCCTACCAATGATGATGTTTTTCTTCCTGTTAGAATGCCTTCAATATCTTCTCCATTGATGGCACATCATACATGTGTTAAGACTTATCGTCCAGTGTCCTCTGTCGATGGCTTCAAAATAATGGACTGATAGTTTATGAAAATGTCCTTAAGAAAGCAATTGCACCAGAATCAAGTGCAACCAGTATACCATCCAATTGCAAAGACTTTCCCATTGAGAGCGATTATTCTGGTATATGAATTGTATTTTCTCCACAGTTATTACTTGACCTTAACTAGTTCCTTTAATCACTGTCCAGATCATTGATATGGATTTGAGCTCAAATGGCCAGTATCTGTGTTCTAGTAAGAGAGGTAGTCCAATGTTTAGTAGACTCATTAAACTACTTATTCTTTCTTCTGTGTCTTCTATGAAGTTGCATGCGTGTGTTTGATATGCCAAAAGTCATTTTTTAGGAAAATAATTTCCATAATAAGTGATTTTCTCGTGTTTGGTATGTCAGATGTTATTTTTCATGTAAAACATTTTCCATTAATTGGAGGAAATGATTTAGTTTACGTATGGGCACAAGTCATTTTCCTAACAACTCTCTTAACTTTTAACTTCATATTACTTGCTTCGACTAACACGTTATTAATCTCCAATACTCAGAAGTTTCATAAAAGCACTCTTTGACTTGCTAATATTAATATTAAATACTTTTTGCTGGAAAATATTTTCCATTCACCAACCAAACACGAGAAAATACTTTTCCTTTTCAGGAAATTTTTTTCCATGGAAAACATTTCAAGAAAGACATTTTCCATGGAAAATGATTTCCATCATACCAACAGACCCTTAATGTTTAAGATTTTGTTTCCACTGCAACATTTAATTTTTTGCTTTTATGGTTACTTTCTGGGAATCTATGCAAACTTGGCAAAAGCTGGAAACAGTTGAAGAAAAAGATCTATATAGGCGATAGCATTACATATTAGCTGAGATTATGTTTTAGACGTTAGCACTTTTACTGTAGGTCTTATGCTTTCTAGGAGTGATTTAAACTTTCAGAGATTTATACGTTTAGAAAATATACATAAATTCTAATACTCTTTATTTATATTTGCATAATATTGGCATGAGATTATTTAAATGGAGTAATGTGGTCAGTGAAGTGTGAAGATTCATATAGTAGAACCCAACTTGTTTTGGACTGAGACGTAGTAGTTGTTGTTTATGGCTACTTTTTCAACTTCTTCACATCATTTTCTGTCCCTTTTTAACTCTTGTTAAGAGCTTCCTTTGGAGCTAGTTGCCTCCCTCTAATGGTGCATACCCTCTTACTGAGAATTTTCTTTTTCTTTCTTTGGCTGGTGTCATTCTTTTATTGCAGTCATGAATAGCAGTTTGAAGAGTGTAAGAGGACAATTATCAGGATGAAGGAGGCAGCTGTTGCTTGTACACAAATAGCTCTTGCTGCTCAAGGAGCATTACCTGTTATACATGACCGGTCACTCGAAGTATTTGTGAAAACCTGAAGTATGGAAAACTTATCTATTCTTACTAAATTATGGGATAATGTCATAAAATGCTTCACATATCTGGCTTTTGCAGTTTTGGAAGTAAATAACTTATCATAGTGGACTGAAATTTTTGACTGCATAAAGAACATTGTGTTTGTCTGGACTAGAAATGCTACATTGTACAGGGTTGTGATTGATATTTCTAATTCCAGCAGTGTAGGATTTGCTAATTATTAATTAGGTGTGCAGAACTTTTGGGCGTAACTGGACAGCAACAAAACCGAAGAAATGGGAGGGACTAGTGAGCATCATATTATATTTCTTTTGCAAGATGCACATGCAAAACAAGATTTCATACCAGTTTGACTGATGTAACACATAAACATATTATGATGGCTAGGGAACGGAACGGGAAGTCTAGATAACTGGATTGCTGAAGATTACTAGTGTTGATTCCATCACTGACAGTACTAAATGAGTGGTTTCAATCAATCATCCAAATAATGTTGCAATCTTTTCGTTCATAAGGATTAAAAATTTTTACTTATGGCTTCAGGTTTTACTGGGAAGAGCAACCGAAGATATTAAAGTTGACATTGACTTGGGCAGAGAGGGTCTTGATACTAACATTTTGCAGCAGCAGGTAATATTGGCTTAGAAATTGACTGGCATTGGTCAATGTTCCCATTTAATTTCCATTTTATTCCATAATTTATCTCCATTCGTCATAGAAAGGAAACATATATGATGGTACATCATAATTAATCCTTATTTTCCCTTATTCACTACTAAAAAATAGCTGATTTGCGACTGTATATTTGCGACTGAAATAATCGGTCACAAATTTGCGACGGATTCAGTCGGAATTTCTAAAAATAATATTTGTTATATATTTTTTAATTGTTTCCACTATTTTTCTGATAACATTGGTCGCAACGTCCCGCGCAAAAATCTGGGATAAATTATTGTGACGGATTTAGTCAGAAACTAAAAGTCAAACAATTGTATTTGACCATTTGCGTCTGTTTCGGTCGCAAATATTTTTAAACTTTGGTCAAATTATTTTCTTTAAATTGCGACTGAAACAGTCGCAAATTATTTCCCCCCAATCTCCCACTAAAATTTTAGCGCAAAGTTAAAATTTTCAGAAAATTTAAGCGCCATTTTTTTTGTTGTGAAATTTAACTTAACAAAGAGAGAAAAAGAAGCACTCTTCTTACGGCTTAGGTTTTTCCCAAATCAAATATTCCCAAAGGTTAGCTATTTCCCCAAATCAAAGACTCCTAGAACTCCCCAATTCGTCGGAAATCTCCCCTCAACATACTCCGGTAAGTCAATTTGTTTTCATTAGTACACTTTTGTCCAAAAATCCTTGCCTTAATCTTTGATCCTAGTACTTGGTCGTCGATGCAGTTAAGTACATTCTCCTTTGAGGAAGAGGAATCATTAATATTTTCGCAGGCCGATGATGGTATGTTTTTCTTTATCTCTTCAAGAACTTTTACCTGTTGTTGAAGCTCCTTCATGTACTCAATAGTATCTCCAAGGGTAGAAGACTTCTCTAACTACAAAGATCCAATTAACAGAAAAAGAAAATCATAATTAATTCTCTAATGTAAATTGATGATACTCTCCGAGAAAGAGAAAGAACTTAATCCCCTCATAGTATCAGAAGTTTAGGATTATTTTCTTGCAGGAGAGAACGGATTAACCACACAATATAGCTATGAATCTATGTCTCCTCATAGCTATTGCGGGTGGGAATCCTGATTTGTGTTTCCACTCTCGCTGCAGAACAAATATTTTTTTCATTCTGTTTTGTATAGTATAATTTTTCATGTACTTTAGAGTGAGTGAGACGACTAACAATGGCTGCTCTTACCAGTGCTGTGGAGAAAACTTAGCAGAGAATCATACGACTGGTATGTATTGGCTCTTACGCCGACAACCCTAGTTTTTTCATTTCTCAACTCTATAAATTTCTTCCAATTAAATTAATGGGTTCAATTATATGTATGTTTATGGATTTATTACTCGCATTTATTATTGATGAATGTGTTGTACTTTCTGTGACGTTAGCAAACTTAGCTTTACAATGACAGTAGATAGTGATGAAATATATGAAATCTTAGAATTATGGTGGTGTTTCAGTTGAGAAAATCCTAGATTCAAAGAATTCAAAGTATATCTCCCCGATTTATGCTCTCTGATAAGCTAGGGGCTCAGTCTTATCAAATCTCATTTAATTGCTTGGCGCCTATGGCTTGCATATAGTTTGGATGGTTTTTCAAAAGTCAGCATCCAAGGAGTGAGTTGAAATCGTAAGGTTTATTAGGTTGTTTTAGTAATTAAGAGAAGTCTCATAACTTCAGGACATTCTCAAAAAAAATTTGGTTTTTTTCTTCCCCATTTCAATTCTGTTTTCTTTATTCTGAACTTCAGCTATAAGTTTCCCAGAATGGACTATACCAGAACCATGTTATAAATAGATGTAGATGGATACTGGAAGAGATGTACATGAGTTAACTGATAGTAGTAAATGAATTACTACTATTACACATTAATTTATTAGTTTCTCAATTTGGTCCAGCAAATCCATGAAACCTATTATCTGATGTGTAAAGTGAAGGTGGCGATGAGTAGGGAAGATCAAAATTAGGCCAGGGAAAGAGGTTCTTGTTTTTGGAAAGAGACAACTTTCATCAAAAGTCACAAAATACTAGTTGAGAGGGGATGCTGAAGTAAAGTGCAAGCTTCAAATCTTGAAAATGTTACATCAAGAGCATGATTTTTTATTTATTTGAGATAAGTCATATGTTGTTGTGACGAGAATACATGGAATATGTATGTGGTATACTAATGGACACATTGATATGTCGAATGTGAATATTTCAAATTGGCTAGGTAATTTAGAATGGAATTAATTGGCTTCACTATTCAGTATTCTCTTTGTATTGAACTTGTGAAATAGGAAAGTGTTGTTTCCTTTAGCTGTAGTTAAGGTAATAGTCACAGATGTTCCTACTTTCGAGTGGTAAGTATATATACGTCTGCAGCATTNCCCCCCCCCCCCCCCCACTTTTTCTTGCCTTTATGTGTATTGCTTGTTTTACATTGGGCAGGGCATATGTTTTGTGTTGCTGATACATTAAGGTATGCTATAATGCTAGTAGTAAATCTTCTCCTATGAAAGAAGGTAAATTGACAGCTTCTTTTATCAACTGAGAAAGAAAATGCTGATGGTTGTATAAACTGGTTAAGTCAAAGAAAATGGAGGATACATAGCGTATAAGTTTTCCGGAATGGACTATACCTGTATGTTTTCTCACTGTTGATTAGTTGATTAGTTCAAGTATTCAATCTGAATGTTCTGTTTCTGATAATCTAGTGTAGATTATCCAGCCGCTTTTCAAGATTGGGCAAATACAAATCCTTCAGATCCTTCAAATCCTACCTTTGTTTCAGATCTTTTGAACGGTATATTTTTGGCTATTTCCCTTATAGTTTTATTTGTTAAACTCAAAAATAGTGGCTTTTTGCTTGATTTACAGTTGTTCAACTTAAGAAGTTATGCTTATTATCGCTTCCAAATTTATTACACAGATGGATTCTCGCGGTAAAAAAATAAAAAAATCTAAGAAGAAGAAACACACTTTACCTAGATCAAGTCAGCTTCCCGTTCTCCACCTCCCTCTCCCAAGAAAAATGGAACAAGAAAGTAAATTGAAGGAATGAAAAAGTGATAAGGCAGGGATCATGTGAATGAGCAGATCAAAATTATGTTTATTACTTAATTTTTTAACTTAAGAAGCAATGTAGTGTTGGCTGGTTCCTTCACATTCAATTTTCTTTTGATTGATTCTACTTTACCGAACTCTGTTTTCCTTGTAAGAAAATCGAATGATATGAAACTTAAACAGCAAATATAGCATGCCAAAAACAATCAGGAGAGTAGTTTTAATATTTATGAGGATAAACTAAAACTAAAACTTAAAAGAGAGATACTTTTTGCAAACGAGGACAAATGGAGGAGTAAAGTGGCGACCAATTTTGCGATAATAGGCTGCCATTGACATAGAGCTGCTCTTTTCTCTGCTGATTGCTAACGTATAAATTCACAAGGAGGCAAGAAACAGAGTCGTTTAATTTCCCTAGCGTTTTGAGGATTTAGGATCACTTTTGGTTTTCTATTTTAACCTTTTATTAACCATCTTTGAGGAGTTACATTTGGGTTATAAGTGCAACGGTATATTGCTGCTCAATTTTGTCCGTAAAAAGAACAGAGGAATAGGACTTACTATGTGTTATTAAATGGGGTATAGAGTTGGTTTTTCTATGTAAATGTTGTGTGATTATTAGACTAAATAGTTTATGCTTATCAATTGCCTAACCGGTAATTACATAAAAAGTGGCAAAATGATGATCTATAAGTATAAAATTGTTCCCACCATAGCAGTTCCTTTTTAAGACATAACATAAAGTTGTGGCTTTTCTTGCTAGCACGCACTAATATTAGTTATTCAATTTTGCAGGTTCATTGCGTATGGCAGCCAATATTTGAAAATCTAGTGCATGATAACTTCAGGAAGAAAGCACAGAAGCTGATAACAAATTCACATCATGTTGCTAGGAAAGGTGGCAAAAAGCCTAATTGGATACATGAAGATGTCTGGAATCAGCTCTTGGCGAAGTGGAACACCCCTGAGTGGAAGAAGAAGAGTGAACAAGCAAAGTTAAACAGAGCTTCTACTAAGGGTGGATCATTGCATACTGGAGGTTCTACTAGTTTTGAAGCCCATCGTTGGAGAATGGTAATTTCATTATAAAATATTCTTAATTTCACAAGCATACAAATTGAACATATATATATATATTTCTCATTAATTCTTAATTTTCAGGAAAAGGAACGTGGGGGAGATGTGACTTATGTTGAGGTCTTTGCAAAGACCCACAAGAAGAAGAAGAAGAAGAAGAAGGATGACACAAGATAAGGGTGGATCGAACCGCATGCTTTAGAGACCTTTGTATAATCCAAACATCAACACGATATTATTCTTCCTTCTTAGTTTATTTTATTTATATAACGTGTATTATTTTATTTTTCAGGACAAGTATCATATTGATCTTGATGCATGGCAACAAACGGCTGGTGGCGTGAATAAAGGTATAAATACTATGTAATTATCTATTTTGGTATTAATTTGAAAGTTGCTTGCTTTTTTTCTTACTTCTTTTACTTTCTTTTCTTTATTTCTCGTAAAAATAATAAAATAAAGTTCGAGTCTACGGGATTGGAGTACAGCCATCCTCCAGTTGTCCACCAACAACATTATTCACTGGGGCATCAGTTTCCTAAGAAGACATGGAATTTATGCGTCAAAAAGTGGATCATATGTCGCAAGAACTTCAAGAAACTTAGGCTTTGATCCAAAAATTGTTAAAAAAAAGAAGCAAGAAAAGAGCTGCAATGGAGTCTGAGTCCGAGTCTGAGTCTGAGGAGGAGATTGAATTTGAATAGGCTATTTGAATGTTTTAGAATTGAAGTTAGTGACATGTTTAATTTATGTTGTTTGATAGTTCGTTGTTCCATTAGTCGTTTGAATTATTATAAATATTATTGTTCGCTTTGTGGTAAATATTGAATTTTGGATTGTTATATTAGGTTTTTGGTTAATTGTTAGGTGTTTGGTTGACTGTTTTATTTGGCAGGTGGGTAATTAGAAATACAGTAGGATTCTACCTAAAAATTCCAAGATTTGCGACTGAATCCAACACAAAGTTCACCAGGAATTATCCAGATTTGCGACTAATTCAGTCGCAAATTCATAATTTCTAACAATATTTAATTAATATTTGCGACTGAATCAGTCACAAATGGAGATTTTTCAATATTTTTAAGTAATTAATAATTATTATTTACGACTGTTTCACTTAGAATTTAGCGACTACTTCTGTCGCAAATGTAGCGACTGATTCTGTCGCAAATTGCTAAATTTCAAATGACCCGCATTTTTCTGTTTGCGATTGAATCCGTCGCAAATTTTCGACTGATTCAGTCACAAATATGTTGCAACCATGTGTTTTGTGACTGACACTTTTCAGTCGCAAATCGGTCGAAAAAGTGCGATTTGCGACTGTTTTGACGGTCACAAATTTGCTTTTTTTAGTAGTGATTTGTTTAGTGTAATGAGTTACTTTAAGTTGCTCGTGCATTCTCATTCTTCTGCTGCTTGCTTGTGTTGTTGCTGCTTGAAAGTTTGAACGTTATATTTATTAGTTTTGTATTTAGGTTGTTCAAATGAAATTTCAATCATATGTTCAATATCTTAGAGATTGATTTACATGCCTAAATACTTACCAGTGCACTGCAAAGTTGTCCATAATACTCACACACATTTATTTATTACTTTTCTTGATGTAGGAAACTATAAGATGGACTATTCCACTTGCAGAGCGTTGGTAAATATTCAGTTCATGTGAGTGTCAAAGAAGTTCTTCCTAAACAGAGCTAAACCTCAACTCTGGTTCCTTAATTGTGGTATAGTTCTTAGTATCTTGATTGGAAAATTTTATTTGGTAATTCAATTATGCCGCCTTCCACACCCCCCTCCCACCTCCCAAAAAAATAATATACAAAACCCAACCCAAACTCGTAACCTAAGATGTTGATGGCAGTTAAGTCATTACTAAGTCAGCTAAAACCTTAGACCTTTTTGTTAAAAGAAAAGTCACCATTAACCTTAGACTGGAGCTCTTGCCTTGTTTTGCATTTATTGGAGCATATTCTATATTCTTCCCATTACTCGATGGGTAAAACAAAATTTTCAAATCATATAGCTGACTAAACTAATTTGTAACTGAGGCTTATTTGATTGATACTTGTTCTTAACTTTAGTTTAGGCAAAATATCTTAAATCACCCCTAAATTTGGCTCAGATTATTATTATCCTCCCCGAACTATGTCCGGTCTTAATTACCCCCTTAACTTGGCCTTTTGAGAGCCATTATCCCCCTAGACGCTGATGTGGCAAAAATTGTGGGTGCACTCGCCTGCCACGTGGATTTTTCTGTCTATGTGGCATTTTTTTTTTAAATAAATTTTTTTTGTAACCTTTTTAAGAATATTACTTTTTTAGATAATTTTTTTCGAATAAAATTTATAATAAAACTTGGATATAACTACATTATTTAGGCTAAATATTTTTATTTGGCCAAAACTAATAAAGTTTTAGTTAATCTTTTGTTCAATTTGACCTGACAATAAAGATTTATACAATTTAAATAAATAGTCAAAACATCTAAAAAGTTATAAAAAATACATAGTTGAAATAAATAGTCATTGTATCAAAAGAAGAAATAAAAAGAATGTACAATTGCACTTGTAATTTCTTGCAATTGTACACTCTTTTTATTTCTTCTTTTGATGCAATGAC